>JAMPIV010001483.1:1285000-1523534 GCA_024509875.1 Oreohelix idahoensis
TTCCAGAACGTTGTCTCCATTACAGCTGCTCTGAACGCATCACGATTCTGGGCAAGTCGACCTGCATCAGCCAAAGACAAGTTCAGACTCTCTGTGATGTCCTGGGTCCACCGTCGTCTAGGTCGACCCCTTCCCCTTTTTCCAGGGACCATGCCTTCCATCACTGTTTTTTCCAGACTATTATGTCTTTTTATATGACCGAAAAATTTCAGCTTCCTTATTGCGATGGTATTTAGGAGCCAATGTTCCTGTACGTTTAGTGAGTGCAGTACTTCTCTGTTGGTCAGTTTTTTTTTTCTGTCCAGGGTATTCTCAACATCCTTCTGTAGCATTTCATTTCGAATGATGTAATCTTTTTTGCAACTGTTTTATTGAGTGTCCAAGTCTCGCAGCCGTATGTTGCTACTGGGAATATACATGCTCTGATCAGTTGTAACTTTGTTTCTTTGCTTGTGCCTTGCCATAGGTTTATATATATATATATATATATATATATATATATATATATATATATATATATATATATATATATATATATATATATATATATATATATATATATATATATATATATATATGGGAGCCGCGCTGGTGTAATGGCTTCGGCGTTGTACTGGCGACCAGGTGTTCATGGTTCAAACCCGGGCGTCGGCGTTTGAAGAAATGTTTACGGCCGGAAATTTGACTGAACAGCCTGAACGGCTCCTGTGATAAACCCTCTGTGGATGGGAAGGAGCGAAGCTCCTGACCGGGTTGGAAGGAAAGTCCTCAGGTTCCCCAGCCTCGCAATGACATGTCATTGGGCCGAAGGGCTAAAAGCCTAAGTGCCGCTGGTTAAGAAAAAAAAAATATATATATATATATATATATATATATATATATATATATATATATATATATATATATAGATTAGTTGCTTATCCTTTACTCGACGTGGCAATCAACCCCAGCTTTTATTGGCTGTTTGTGATTTTTCTAGGCAATTTTTTTCATTCAGTAGTTTGCCATTGCTTTCTGAACGGTACGGCGCTTATACCTTTGTTAAAAATCCACACAAAGCGATCTGCTACCAAACTGCCTGCAGAAGGTTTCGAACCTGGTATATCTGGATTATGAAACTGCGTTCATATCCATTAGGCCACAGACGCCTCTCTCTCTCTCTCTCTCTCTCTCTCTCTCTCTCTATATATATATATATATATATATATATATATATATATATATATATATATATATATATATATATATATATATATATATATATATATATATATATATATAAGTAAAGTTAAAAAATAATTGTACAATTTAGTTTTCTTGGCTTGTTTGAAATATACTACTCGTCAAAAGTCAAGGGCCACACTATTATTTTCAATACACTTTTATATAAGCGCATAGACTGATTAAATGAAGGAAGTTTTTAGTAAAAATGGGTGCAATATCTTCCTCTGACAGTCCTCTATGCACGTTAAGCATAAAAACAACTCACCGACAACCATGGTGATCACGTGCAATTTGATTTGCTGACCATAAATTCACATTTTTAATCTGTTTTTTCAAACTTCCGTACAACCAAACAGGTGAAGTAATCGTGCTGATTGACATTCCACGTGCAATCGCGACTTTTCGTGAACAGAGTTCACTCTTAATTTGTTTTACAATCAGCAGACTTATGGTAGTTTCATCACTTGCAAAAACCATGCCACCGAGAAGAAGTCTTGACACCTTACAAAGAATGAGGGCTATAGCGTGGGTTGAAAGTGGTTTATCTGTCCGTGAGGTTGCTAGACGGCTTGCAGTGTCACACTCTACTATCCAAAGAATTTTGGAGAGATTTCAGGCCACAGGAATTGTGGAGGATCGCCACCGGCCAGGTCGCCCTAGATGCACCAATAGACATGATGACCGGTACCTCTTGTTGTCAGCCCTGCGCAATCGAACAGTGACTTGTTCCACTCTAAGATGTCAGCTGAGACAAAATGTAAACGTTAATGTCAGTCAAAGCACCATTCGCAGACGTTTACATGAATTTGGACTGGCTGCTCGACGTCCTGCAGTCAGAATCCCTCTTACTCCTGCTCATCGCAGAGCCCGTGTTGCTTGGTGTCGCGAGCACATCCGATGGACAAGGCAACAATGGAGTCAAGTTCTCTTCACTGATGAATCTCGCTTCACTGTGTCATTCAATGATGGCAGGATTCGAGTTTGGAGACGACCAGGAGAGCGATTTACTGATGACACAATTCGAGAGGTGGATCGTTATGGTAGGGGTTCTGTCATTGTCTGGGGAGGCTTTTACAGACACGGCAGGATCCCACTCTACATCATCCAACTTGACCGGCCCAAGATACCAGAACGAAATCTTGAGACCAATTGTTCAGCCTGCTCTGGAGGCCATAGGTGGTAATGCCATCCTCCAAGATGATAACGCTCGACCCCATCGAGCTTGTGTGGTGAATGAGTTTATTCAGCAACATGGGATCATCAGGATGGCGTGGCCAGCTCATTCACCTGACCTTTCTCCGATTGAGCACCTCTGGGATGTCCTTGGTCGAAGATTGTCAACAAATCACTCCCTGCTAATGGATGTTGCACAGCTGACTGCATTTCTGCTTCAGGAATGGCAAGCTGTTCCTCAGGATACTCTTCGGACCCTTGTGGACTCGATGCGTCTACGCTGTCTTGAATGTCTTGCTGCAAACGGTGGTCATACCCGATTTTGAAATGTCTATTTGTCCAAAATCTATTGTGTGACTTTTGAAAAGGTGGGTGACACACTTCACAGCTTCATTGCGTTTGAATGTGTGTTTCCATTTCTTTCGTGACATGTCAATTTGGTATTCAATAAATGCCGTTTTGACACTGATACCAATTACGTTTATATCAGATTTGTTTTATGGTTTCAACCAAGGTTTTTCTAAGTGGCCCTTGACTTTTGACGAGTAGTATATTTAGTCTAAAATGTCAGACTGCTGACATCACGGCACGCAAAAACCGTTTATTCTGCGGTCCGCACTTTTACGGAAATAATGAATACCTTTCGAAATCTCCCGTGCTGGTATGCTTTGGTGCATTCCAGTTCATACTACCAGAGCTGTGACATGTCACCTTAACGACAACAAATATATACGGGGTAAAAAATAACACAGACATAATTATGGTAAATTAAACATTCAGCTCTTAAGTTATACGTTACAAATGCTCTAAAAAGGGCCGATAGAGCCACATCTCTTTCTACCTTCTCTCTTGCCGGAAAATATGAAACAAAAAAAATGACATGCTGAAGCAACTTTCTATTCGTCTGTTTGGTTATATGCTTGGGTATTTGTGTAATGTATGGGCATGTGTATGTGCTGATTTTTCGTTCCTACAGAATGTACTAACTTATAAAAATTGAGGTATATATTTGCATATTATAAATAATATATGTTTAAAAACTGTTGAAAAAGGAAGACAGAAACAGACAGACATAAAGAAATAGAGTGAGGGAGAAAAGGGAGAAAGCACGGCACAGAATTTATAGAACAGACATAATTGCAAACACATATTACATTGGAGGGAATAAATAACACATGATTTAGTAACCGAATGGGGAAAAGTTATATATGGGCAATGAAAATGCAGTGACTCAAACGTTGAGACAATCTTTCAGATGTAGAAAGTCAACACGTTATGAGAATAACCTCGAAGAGAGAATGACAGAAAATGAAATTACACAAGAGAAGATTTCTATACTTCCTCGCTTACTTTTATACACAGATAAACACAACAAAGCTATTGTGTCGTGTCGCACTTGGCGTAGCCAATTTCAAACTCCCATGAAAATGCTCAAAATTACCAAATTTAAAATCAAGTAACAAGAATGAACGAGGACTTGCAGCTGTGTAACAGCTCCAGCAAGTGATCTATGTTCTAAATTAGACTCTTAACTTTTCTTTCACAATCTAATCAGATGCAATCAATCAGCTACAGGTAAATAAGTATTGTTCTTGAACTTCAAATAACAACATTCAACATAACTATGTTGTATTTCTGGTACAGTCAGGCGTCTGTTCGGTGTCGTGATTAGATAGGTTTGAAAGTTATTTATGGTCCCGTCTGGGTAGAGTGGATAGTGATAAGTACGTGAGAAATAAAGGTGTGAGAATAGATTTTCACGAGTGAATAGTTTAAGGAGAAGATCTGTCTCTGGAATGAGTAGTTTTCTCTAGTCCAGCCTATCTATACGACTATAATTTAGTACAAGACAATCTTTCCCGCCATATATATTTACATATATATATATATATATATATATATATATATATATATATATATATATATATATATATATATATATATATATATATATATATGTAAATATACGTGTAACTACACACACAAACAATTATGTGACAACAAGACACACAAACGTGAAAAAACTATGGTTAATTGGGTATGGGTCTGACCAATACACAAAGTTAAGTTCTTTTGTTGTTTATTATCATTAAACTTGACAACACCAAATATCTAAAATAGATCAAATAAATCAGAATTACATACATAGAAAATTAACAGAATACATGTGCCCTCCCCCTTATTGAGAAAAAGAACCCAACACGTTAATAACCCCAAAGGTCAAAGGTTAGCACTATGTTACATAATAGACAGTAAAGAAAAGACCAAAGTTCCTACTAAAGCTATCCAGTAAAGTAAACAATATTTAGGCAGAATCCAGATAATACAATTTTCCTGTAACAAAGAAAATATTCACCCTCTCTGTCATACGTGGCCACTCACTCTCACTTCTTACATATCTATTCAAGAGGTGAAAACCTCTTGGGCATACAATCCCTGAATATATATATATATATATATATATATATATATATATATATATATATATATATATATATATATATATATATATATATATATATATATATATATATATATATATATATATATATAATTTCCAGTGTTTTTATCTTCCAAATTGGCCCCAGTCCCTCCTCTAATAATTTACATTTTATAAGGTGGACGCCTAATTTGGTGGTTGACTCCTGGATAGACAAATGTCACCTCGAATAGTTAAATGTAGAAAACCGAGATCTTGTGTTCACAGTAAACAGTAGAAAATACCTCCAGTATAGGGAAACATCTGGTTGCTAAAACAAGACTGTTATTTATGATGATGATGGTAAATCCTATCGGCTGGTTCTGGGGGTGAGTGCCGATTTTGAAACAGCGTAACTTGCTGGATAAATCCGCTAATACGACTGTCAACAGTCAGATAGTAATGTTATTTGTGTTACGCCACAGAAGGCTGATAAAATTGAATAAATATTTCTGGTGTTTACAGTCCAGTTAAATTTACTAATTAAATGTTTGTGTGTCTCTTCGGCCAATCCTGTTCACAAGTGAACTTGGGGACGTATAAGCCAAGAAGAAGACCACATTAATCCAATCAGTAAATGGAGAAAAATACCGCTGGTCGCCCTTGATCAGGTCTGCTTAAGAGTAGAGAAACATTATGAAAAAATGCTACTAATATATATCTACATATATGCACACGGAAGGAGACAAGACGATCTCTTATCCACTCCTTCAGTCCTGATTAAAGTTAAAAGGCACACGGTGTCTCTAGCCTATTCCTATCTGGTCAGCTTTTGCTAGCGCGGCGTCTCTAGGTCAGGTGAAGGTATACGCCCTCCCCGCTCCTTTGCGCGAGCGTTAACGATCAGCGTACAATGTCAATTATTGTTTAATTATCCATACGCGCACTTAACAAATATCGCCTGTCATTAATAGCTATTAGATTGTCGGCGTCTGTGGGTCGTCGTATGGTATTAAACAACAGTCACTTACTAAAATTACACAAAATGAAATATAACGTGAATTCTATTCTTTCATTTATCAGTCGCGCCTAGTGTATTAATTAGTCAACTAAAATGTCTCTTCTTGTGTGATAAAGCGGGTGGTAAAATTATCATTAAACTGAACAACTGGTAAACAAATAGCTACGCGTTATTTTCCACTGGTCTTTAACAGCTAGACTTTAAGTGAATTATAATGGCAAACTTTAACACGCTTAAGCACAAATTTATATTATCAGAAATCAGAATAAAATCCCCTCTGCTCTCTAGTGGATGCTAATTTTCACACTTGTGCATTCTTCTTCTTCTTTGATCCTTAGCAGCCGACCATCAAAGCAGTCAGTGGCCATCACGCCTAGTGGCGTCTTGTAGGGCAACAACAAATTGATTCCACTTTGCTTGGTCGGTGGCCATCCTTCGTACAGTGCCCCAACTCTGGTTCATTCTTTGCATCTCAGCCTCCACAGTCCTCCGCTATGTTGTTTTTGGTCGGCCTCTCTTTAGTTTCCCTTCAGGGGTCCAAAGCATAGCTGTTCTTGTGATGGCATCAGGGTCTCTTCTGATGACATGGCCAACCCAGCTCCAGCGTCTGCCAGCTATGATGGTGTGCATGTCGTCTTGCTTGCTCCGAGTAAGCAGATCTTGGTTGGTGATGGTATTCGGCCAAAAGATGCGGTGAATTTTTCTTAGACATGTTGTGTGAAAAGAGGACAATTTCGACATTTCCTTCTCTGTAACTCTCCAGCATTCCGCACCATAGAAAAGCACAGAAAGCACACAGCTCTGATATAATCTTAATTTTGTGCTTGTGCTGTATTGAGAGGACTTCCAGATGTTGTTTAGGCTAAAAAAGGCTGTTCTTGCCTTATTCATTCTGATGTTGATGTCTTTGCCTGCCCCGCCGTCTGGTGTTACTATGCATCCTAGGTATGTGAAGGTGTCTGTCTGTACCAGTTGCTGATTCCTTACTGATATGGGCTCAGGGTTGCTTACATTGAGCATCATGACCTCTGACTTCTTTAAACTGATGTTCAAGCCCACCTGCTGGCTAAACTTATTAAGTCTATCCGTTTTTTCCTGGATGTGTTGATGTGAATGTGCTAGTAGTGCAATGTCATCTGCATATTCCAGATCTTCCAATGTAGAAAATGTAGTCCATCTTATTCCTCTTGGACTGCCGTCTGTTGTCTGGCGCATCACCCAGTCTATGACTGTTAAAAATAGAGTGGTTGATAAGGGGCATCCCTGTCGTACTCCTGTCTTCACCTCAAAGGTTAGGTTGCTCTGCCCAACACTATACACAAAGTTGGCATATAGGCTTTATATGATTGACACTATACAGCTTGGAATTCCATTAGCCCTCAGTATTTTCCATAAACTGTCCCTATGTATGCTGTCAAAAGCCTTTTCAAAATCAACGAAATTAATGTACAGTTGTCTTTGCCATTCTGAGCACTGCTCTATAATGTTCCTGAGAGTGAATATATGATCTACACATCTTCTGTTCTTTCTAAATCCTGCTTGTTCTTTCCTCAGTTTGTGGTCTACTGCTTTTGAAATTCTCTGTATAATTATCCTGCCTAGTATTTTGCTGGGAACTGAGAGAAGAGTGATTCCTCTCCAATTATTGCAGTCTGCAAGATCTCCCTTCTTGGGCAGTTTGACAATTATTCCTTTGTTCCACTCTGATGGTGTTGTCCCTGTTTTCCAGACTTGTGCAAATAGTGGTTCTAATAGTTCTGCTGCTGTTGTTGTTGTTGTTTTGATGAGTTGATGGGTGGAGATCTGGCACTGAACATCTGATCATTGTTGCCTCTTCTCGTTCCATCTTGGTCTACCCTGTTCAACCTGAAAGTTGGTTATAATTGGGGTATTTAGTGTCATTTAATTTACTAATTTTGTATTCAATTTAAATAACTGTTGTCTTTTGCAGTTGCTGATTTTTATTTATATTAGTATTTGTCAATTTTATTTTCTCTTTTGTATTGTTTCTAGATAACTATTGTCCTTTACACTTGGTTTTAATTTGTATTAGTATTTGTTCTTTTTGAGTTGTTGTCCCTTTTTTTTTTAATACCTTGTCTTTCCTTGTCCTATGAGTAGTTATTTTTTGTTAAGACATTCTTGGCAGTGTGGTTCTTCTACCATGAAGTATGCTGCACCGAGTCGGAGACGCCACAGTTTTTTGTTCGATGGTATCTTTAATTCTTCTCTGACCTGGCATGTCCTCGTTGGTTCTTTCAGCAGTTTGAACGCGTGTCTGCCTTTTCTACTTTCCTTCCATGTTGTCTTCCATTCCTCGTTTATAGTTTCCTTCACTTGGCTCTTGATCTCTGACCTCCCCAGTCCTGCTTTTATATTGTTTTTACTTGTTCTTCCCTTCTTGGCGTTCTGGTCTGCCAACTCGTTGCCAGCTATACCTATGTGTGCTGGAACCCACACTAGCCTCACACTACATCCTCTGTTCTCTAGTGATGTATTAATTGCTAGAATTTCTTCCTTTATGTCTGGCCGGCTACATTTACCTGGGTGTTCTAGTGCTTGTAGTGATGATAGTGAGTCTGTAAATATCGTAACAGCTTCTGGTGGGTTATCTTCGATTATTTCTAGACTTTTAAGAATTGCTACCATCTCTGCAGTAAAAATCGATGCCCCTTCCGTTACACTGTAGCTCTTTTTTATTCCCCATTGTGGTATTACAACTCCGGCACCTAGTTGCCCACTATCACCCTTGGATCCATCAGTGTAGACGGCCAGACTTTGTTTAGTTAGTTGCTCTATGAACTTTCTACTTATCATTTTGGCTTCCTTATCTTCTATGTTTTGTTTGATCTTTTCAGTAAGTGAGTAGTCTATGATTGGTGTTTTTAGTTCCCATGGTGGTATTTTGCTTCTGTATTTATTACTATTTTCAATTGTGTTTGATAGTTCTTTGAACTGCATTAGGTCTTCTATAGTTCTCCACCCTGTTGGATATCTATCTTTATTTAAGGGGACGTCCCATACACTTGGTTGGTTTTTGACAAATGCTTTATGTGCTGGGTGGGTCACTTCTTGTGCTACTTTACTCCAATAATTTAATCTCAGTTCTTTCCGTCTTAGACCAAGGGGAGGTATGCCGAGAGCTACTTCTAGAGCTTCTACTGGTGTCGATATAAATGCACCTGTAATGGTTCTCATGGCTGCATTTTGAATCCTGTCCAGTTTTGCTTTGTTAGAAGCTGCAGCTGAGTCATAGACTATGCTGGCATAATCCAGTTTCCCCCTGATGAAGGATTTGTAGAACATAAGCATTATTTTATTGCTGGCCCCCCATCCATTACCTTTTACAATCCTTAGTATATTTAGGGGTCCCCTACAGCTTTCTACCAAATTGTCTATATGTTTATTATAATTTAGTTGTTTATCTAAAGTTATGCCCAGAAATCTTGTTGTTGAGGAGGTGCATATTTTCTGTCCTTTAATGGTTATATTGATTTTGTTATTTTTTTTTTAAATTTCCTTTGCTGAAAATCATACCTACTGTTTTGTTTACATTAATTTGGAAGCCCCAACTTTTCATCCACTCTGAAACTTTGTCTATTTGATTTTGAAGTTTTTTGTAAACATGGTCCAAGTTTTTTCCAGATCGCCAAATGGCACAGTCATCTGCAAATTGTGATACTGCATTCTTTATGTCATTAAATTCATCTGCTAAATCATTTACAGCTATAGTGAAAATTGAAGGAGAGATCACTGATCCTTGAGGAATCCCATTCTGTTGTTCATATATTTCTGACCTATCATTATTCACCTGTACAGCAAAATACCTGTCCTGTAAAAAGTTTTCTAGATACCTATAGGTTTTACCAGTAATGCCAATCTTTTTCATTTTGTAAAGAGCTCCATCTCGCCTGCATTCATCATATGCTCTAGCTACATCTAGGAAGACTGCCACTGTTTTCTCTTTCCTCTTGAACCCTAGCTTTACATCATGTTCTAATCTTACAAGCTGGTCTACTGTACTTCTGTCTGCTCTAAACCCTGACTGGTTTGGGCTATATAACTGGTTTTTTTTCTAGGTAGAATTTAACTCTTTTATTCACAACAGTTTCCAGTATTTTACCTAGTTGTGATGTTAAGGAGATAGGCCTATATGAACTTACATCATGGGCTTCCTTATTGGGTTTTAGAATGGGTACTATCATAGCTACTTTCCATGCTTTTGGTATCTTTCCTAAGTTCCAGATTTTGTTATAAAGTGAAGTTATTATGTTTATAGTTCTTTTGGGTACTTTCTTAAGGATTTCATAACTAAGTATATCTTGCCCTGAGGCAGTATTAGATTTATCTTTTATTGCATTAGTTACTTCTTCCTCTGTTATATCAGCATCTAAATAGTTTGTTTCATCTATCTGGTCTGGTAGTTCTTTTAAAAACTGTATCCTAAGTCTTTCTCTTCTCTCATTTTCTTCCTGTCCAAGGCTACTTTTTGCACTGACTTTATAGAAATACTCGGCAAGGGCATTAGCTTTTTCTTTATCTGTTTCTGCTCTCTTTGGTAGTTTTTTTGTTTTTTTTTTTTTTTTTTTTTTTTTTTTTTTTTTTTTTTTTTTTTTTTTTTTTTTTGCGTTCGCCCGCTAATACTCGAGGCGAAATCTCAGGTTATTATTTTATGTCTAACCTGACATTGATTTTACGTGAGTATCCCTTTATTTCTTGTACAGAGACAGGAGTCCCTCGCCATTCAGGCAAATACTCGCCGATTTCGGAGGTACCCATTGCAGCTGGGTCGGCTCAGGAGCCGCCAGTCCCTGGTCGACGACACTCCTTCAAATGTCCTCGCCAGGTCTCGAGTTAATCCAGTCCAAATCCCGGTCGACGAAAAATCCTCAAATGCCGTCGCCCGGGTTTGATCCTGTATCACCCGGTCGCCAGAGCGGTGTTGTAACCACTACGCTAGCGCGGCTCCCTCTTTGGTAGTTTGATTGTTGGCATTATTGTTTTCTTATTGTTCCCTTTGATTGCCTTAAGCTTTTTCCATACTTCTCTAATTTGAGTGCTGGGTTTAAGTGACTGACAAAACTCCTTCCAGTTAGTTTCTTTGGCTTTGAATATTATTCTGTTAGATTCATTCCTAATAAGTTTATACTTATCATAGTTTTCTTCTGTTCTGTTATTTCTATATTTTTGTAAGGCCCTTTTTCTTCTCTCATGAATTTCTGCACAGCTTTTATTCCACCAGGCAACTGGTTCTTTATTCCATTGAGTTTCTCTTTTCTTATTAATGTTATTTATTGATTTAAGGTGTTGTGGCATATTTTTATTTGGTATATACTTTATTGCTATTTTCAGAATTTCATTGGTCAGTGTTTCTGCCCACAAGTCAGTATCATCTGATTCCATGTCTTTATATTCCATCACCTCCAGCTCTGATTGGAAAGCTTCCCAGTTTGCTTTTTTATAGTTGAAGGTAGGTTTCTCTGGTTCTGGGTTTGGAATGACATTTTCATGCATGGTTATTACAATGGGCAGATGATCTGAGTTTGTGTCTTGTAACACTTCCCAATTTACATTCGCTAGGTTGTTAGTTGCTATACTTATGTCTATTGCTGAGTCTGCCCTATTAGCTTGTGGATTAATTCTTGCTGCAGATCCATCATTTAGTATTAGTAGTTCATTGTTTTCTATGAAGTCAAGTAGGCATTTTCCTGCATTATCTGCATGTTGTCCACCCCAAGCACAATGATGGGAATTAAAATCGCCTACTATGATTGTTTTGGGGCCTAGTCTGGTGCTTATGGCTAGTATTTCTTCATCTTTAATTGTGCCATCTTTAGCATATACATTTAGAATTGTTAGATTGTTTGGTTCAGCTGCTATAGTAACCTGGATACCTTCTATATTGGTTGTATTAAATACTTCCCAGTCTATGATTTTAAATTTTTCGTTAACTAATACTGCGACACCTCCTCCTCTACCTTCTTTCCTATCATGTCTAAGTATCTTAAAGCCCTTACAACTATATCTATTATTTGGGTTTAAATGGGTCTCTTGAAGAGCATATATATCAGTATTTCCTCCAGTCTCTGATAGTAGGGGTGCAAAATTTTTTTTAATACCCCTACAATTCCACTGGATAATTCTAAATCTTTCTAAATTGAATTTTAACATCATCTAGTGTACCTTTTATTTTGGTAGCTATAAAATTTGCTCTTATTCTGCATTTCCTGTACTTGTGGACTCACTATCCATCAAGTTCTCAAGAAAATCCTTATTTATACTTGTCATTATATCCCTAACTTCTTCCGCTAAGTGTGGTAAATGTGCCTCAAAATATTTTTTGATAGTTTCTATGATAGTTTCTTCTAGGTTGCTTTTGTTTTCCTGTTGCCTTTTGTTCTTTTTGACCACTTTCCTATTTTCATCCAATGCTACATTCCCTTCTCTTCCTATGTTAATCTCCTGTTTTTCACTTTCCATTCTTTTTAGTATTATTTCACTTTCTTCTTTTTGTTCGGACAGTTTGACTAGTATCATTTCATTTTCTTCTTTTAGTACAGTCAGTTTAGCTATATCCTGGGAAATTTGGTGCTGTATGGCTTTCACTTCTTGAAGCACTGCCTCTGCACTTTTCAGTGCACTTGTGTCGTTCGAGGATGTAGTTGAATCATCTGACTGGTTTTTTGGTACTATTTTATTATTTTCTAACTTGTTCTTACTTTCTTTTACCCTCTGTGTTTTAAGCATTTTGACATCTTCTTGCACACTCTTAATTATTGTTATAACTTTAGTGCTCGTATAGGTATCGTTTTCCTTTAATTCTTTAATGACAGTTTTGAAAGGGGTTTGGGTTGTTATAGTTTCCTTCAGTGCTTTTTTGGTCTGCTGATAAACTGGGCAGCCCTGGAATCTGGCGCTATGGTTTCCTTGGCAATTAATGCATTTTCTGTTTGCATTTTCCTTTTTATAGTCAGTATCTGACTTTGCCTTTTCGCATTGTGTGAAAGGGTGTGCTCCCGCACAAAACCTACATACTGCCTTCCCCCTGCAACTTTGTCGGCCATGGCCAAACTTCATGCAGTTGGAGCACTGCAGCACTGGTGGAATGAAGGCTTCTGTGTTTTTTTGTGCTTTCCCAAATATTACCGTCTTGGGGGGTTCCCTACCTTCTGTTGTAATCACTATCACTGGGGTTACTATACTCCCTTTCACTTTTATACGTTCAACGTGCACCAGCTTTAAATCTGGGTTCATTTTGGACAGATTGTTTAGCACTTCCTCCCCTGTCAGGGTTGGGTTTATGCCTTTTATCACACTTTTTCTGGTTTCTTTTAAAATCTCTATTTGTATTTTGATGTTGTGGGCCAGTTGAATCATCTTTGGTCTGTCCCGCAGTTCTTGCAGTAAATTTTTAGTTTTTTCTGTTACATTTAGTGTGAGTATTATCCCACTGTTATGTTTCTGCAATTTGGCAATGGCTTTTTTGTCGATGATTTTTTCTAGGATTACCAGAATTTTGTCGTCCGGGAGAGATCGAAGCGTGGCTTCCGTTCCAGCTATTTGTGTTATTTTCACTTTTTGGGGGGTTCCCTTTCGGCTGGAGTCTTCTTTGTCCTCTCCTCTGGTTTCATGACTTGTTTTGTCCGCGTTTACCTGGCTGTCCTGATTATCATTTTCCCTGGGTCCTTTCTTTCCGTTCGCTGCGCTGGTTCCTGATCTTTCTCCTTTGTTGATTCTGCTTTTTGTTGTTTTTCCTTCCGCGCCTCCTTCCCGATTTTCCATTATTGTTTCACTCGTGTCCTTTAGTTCTGTTTTTCTGATTTCAGGGTTCGTGGTCCTGTTTCTTTCTGTCCGGTTTAAAGTTTTGTCTTTTTCTGGAGTTTTGGCCATCGCTTTTCCTTCCCCGGACTGTTTTCTGGTGAATACTACCATTGGTTATTTTCCCTGTCTTTTAGTATGCTGCTATTTGTTGTCTTTGAATTATATTCTGATGATTGAATATTATGTAATCTTTGGCTTTTGGCTTATTTTGTTATATTTATCTTTTCCCCACTACGATTCTTAAATTAAATAGTCCCCTAATACTTAACCTTAACTACAATAGGCCTACTCTAATACTAACAACAAAAGTATAAATTATTCACCACTTAAATATGTCTTTCAAGATGGCGCTAGCTCAGGGTCTGTCTTAAATAGCTCTGCATTTAAGTTATCATGGCCAGGAGCTTTTCCGTTCTTTAACCCTTTGATTGCTGTGATGATTTCTTCTGTTCGTGGAATGTCTGTATTTATATCTAGATCGTTTTTAGCCTCAGGAACAGTCAATTGTGTCTCTGTTGGTTCCTTGTTCAGAGTTTCTCTGAAGTGCTCTGCCCATCTTGTTTCCTGTCCCTCTGCTGTCTTGATGAGATTTCCTTGCTTATCTCTTACTAATGTAATATTGTTTGCACCTCGTTTTCCGCTGATGAATTTAGTTATATTGTATACTGTGCTTTGTTCATTTCTCAGTGCTGCCTCTTCTGCCTGTTGTCGTGGTGGTGTTTTGAGGAGATAGGTCAGCTTGAACGGAATGGAAGAATACAGATAATAATGTCTTATTGATAGCTTCCGAGTTTATAATAGAACTGCCTCTCCTCGGGAAATAGTCTACTAGAAATTTACTAAAAAAGAGGATTCTGGTACCTAAACAGGATATTTTCTGGACGATAAATTCTTCCTCAGGAATCCTACAAAAGGACTGTGTAAAGCACATAAGGTTGAGAAAGAGATTTGGTGTCCAGCCACATTTAAAATATCCCGACCCAATAGAAATTAACTGAATTATGGCCGAGCCCCCAGGGTGTAGAATTATATTTAAAACAAAATACAACCCAAATAAAGTTAACAAGAAAAATAACAACAGACTCTGTTATGTAAAGTTGGATAAAAGGGTATGGAATCTTACATTTTTATATACACATATAAATATGAAAAAAAGTTTAGCTCTACTGTTTATTAAAAAAAAATCAACTAGTGTGGTCATCACTTGGACCAGAGATCTTTTCTATGGTAGTGTTGCTGGTAGGTATTATACTCAACTCTCCGAAGGCCTGTAGTAGCTGCGGAGATGATTTTGGTTCGGACTCTCTTGGTTTGGTCTGCCCCAGCAGGTTGGTCTTATAACAGTTAATGGGTTCAGAGGGTGTCAGAGTCTGCTTCCCTGGACTCAGTGCACATCACAGATAAGGATGGGGTAAGTCACCTCTGCTGAATGCCTCTTCTGTTTATGGGATGTGTGGTATGGTTACTGGGTGATAGGATAAGGTTGGGTAAGGGTAATCTTGGTACCATGGACTTGTACCCTGGTTTGTACCCTGGACCTGGTTTAGGTATCTGGTAACCGCAACCTGGTTTAGTATCTGGTAACCGCAACCTGAGTTTTTGCTTTGTAACCGCAACCTGGGTTAGTACCTCGTAACCGCAACCTGGGTGGACTGGAAACAATTGAAATCCCATTAGTGGTTTCAAGAGCAGTCATCTCCTAAGTCTGATGGCCGGTAAGCGTCCATCAGAAATTAAATTAACACAAGGTTAACTACTATTTAGTAACTGTGTTATCTATTAGATATGAACTACCACTTCTTAACTGACATTATAGTGTATCTTGAGTTCTCAGTCTCTATCTGGCTGTCTGCTTATTTACAGCAGTGGTTTTCCCCATGTGGCAATGAGTTTCACAAACTGTGAGGTAGGGGCTGGGGTCATCAAATGGTTGAGAACCACTGGTTCACCTAGTGCCCATAGAGCAGTATTTTAATTTTGGGGTCTCTGTCAACAATGGTTTGAGAACCACCGGGTAATATTTTCCTATGCTGCTTTAACTTGGTGGGGTGTCATTGCTGCCAAGGTCTGAGAACCAATGATTTACATTCTTGCTTACTCAAGCAGTAAATCATTTGGAAGGTAGTCATGGTCTCAAGGCTTGAGAACTGCTGACTTACATTTTGTCAGTCAAGTGGTAAATTCATTAAATAGCTAAATAATTGCAAGCATTCTTAAAGTCCTGGTTCCTGTAGCAAATAACATTCATATACTGATAATAAAATAGTTCTTCAATCATACATAAAATAGTTCTTCAATCATACAACATGGTATATGCATAGAATTGCATTAAATACATGTAAAGAACCTTCCATAATGAAAAAAAACACATTAATGTCCCTTATGTGACAAAGTGAGAAGAAGTGATTGAGACACTGTTATCAAGTTTGTAGTCTTGGCAGAGAACACAGAAGCCTTATAAGAAATAGAAAATAGAAGCATCACTAATACACTTCTATTTTTCTTGGATCAATATGCAAATTCCAAAGTAACAACAATAATGTACATCAATTGTTTTAACCCTGTCTTATTTCTGCCAGGCTGTGAGATAAAGATCAGGAGTTAATTAGGTTTAGGAACTTTGCAAACTCATACATTAGTTTGAGTGATCTGTAAAGATGCAAATAACAGTTATTGTCACTGAAAATGAAATGCATTTAAACTTTAACAAAAAGTTACTGCAATAGCAAGCTGTTGATAAACATATGATTATTCATGTTATAAAATCAGCAGTATTAGATCTACTTACTTCGCTCAACGAATTCACTAAGGATATTTTGCAACAAGTACAAAGTAGCCTCGACCGAGGCCCATAAAATCACATCTGCTACGTACGATGGTTACCAGAAGAATGACCGCTTAAAATTCCCTCCTAAAATTCCAGGTGTATTCCGGGCAGGGGTGGGCTGTGATTTGGGTGGCATTGTAGCAAATCCATCTTTTGGTCCCAGGAGTATTAAGTTACCTTCGTTAACTCGCATAGTATCCACTGTGTACATGTTCAGTTCGTGACACCAAGAAAGGCGGTCGACTTCCGGTCGGTCTGTTCGTAGCACAATGTTTTCCACCTTTCAAGTTGAATGACATTCGCTGGCTAAGGAAAAATTTATTACCTAGGACCGGTGAGAATCCTGAGCTGGTAAAATACTGTGAAATCTAGAGAGACTTTTCCATTATAAGAAATGAAAAAGATATCTGAAGGGAATAGCTAGCGAGAGATTTTAAGAAGAAGAAAAATAATAGACAGAAGAAAGAGTCAGTGAGAAGTCGTTCCACGACATAAGCCCCCTTTTGAAAGTTCGGCCAACGGCCAACTAAGTTCGAGCCGACTCTTCTCTTATGTCGGACACTACATTCATGTATCGTGTCCTCCATTCCTTCAATCCAAATATTTCCTCTTTTTCCTCTGTCGAACGGTATGCCTGTAATCCACACATGGCTATCCGTTTCCTCTTCAATAAGTAGTTGAGGTGGGTTGAGCAAGCCTGCTCGCAAAAATATCCCCCTCTTCTTTTCCTCCTTATAGATCCTCCATTGAAGCTTGCCTCCTGGCAAAGAGCTTGCCCTAAAGCCTACACTCTGCTTACAATTGGATCTATAGCAAATAGTTTTGCGTGATGAGGTTGCCAACCTCATACACAACCTTATTTTAGTCATATTGCTTGACCTGTCTAAGGACACATACCTATCTCCCCGGGTATGAGAGCGTGTATGTTCTTCTATCACTGTTTCTCCAGTGACAGAGAAAGATAAGTCTATCATTTGTTCCTGCCCACCAGGTACCAAGGAAATTTGGACCCGCTTCACTTTCTGATCCCAGAGAGTGGGTGAGGTTATTGGAACTGACTGAAGTCTTAGTGCTTGAGGGTCCTGTTCCTCTACAGCCGCTTCTCCCATGTTAAAGGAAGGTATTTCTGAAACATGTTTCATCCCACCAGGTACCAAGGAAATTTGGACCGGCTTCACTTTCTGCACGCAGATAGTGGGTGAGACTATCAAAACTTGTTCAGAATTAAGTGCACTGGGGTGGTCAATCCCTTTGCACTCTTCCAACTTTTCAGTGAAAATGTTGGAAGATGAGTTAGGCATTGGAGTCTCCATAGCCTGTTCAGTCACGCCATCTCTGGATCGTGCTGAGTCTCCTAAGATGATATATTTCCCTCCTTGAGGTATCGGGTAAATTCGTTCATCCAATATTGCGGCCTTTACTTTGCCGTTTACAAAGTTCGACCTAACTTCTACATAAGCTAAAGGCAAAATCATCCTTCTGTTGATTATCATGGGTGCTGTTACCTCAACATCCTCTTCGGTGACTTGATCAAGGTCGATAACAGAGGCTGAGACAAGGGCATCACACCCAAGACCTTGATAATACAAACAGGTGATTTGTTCTCCATTTACTGTGGCAGTCTCCACATTTTGAGAATCCCTGTATCCACTCCGGGCCTTCGTCAAGTTCCCATCCATGGTAGGGACCTTAGCTTTGTATGAAGTCTGTGGGTTTGGGTCTCGGCGCATACAGTCTAACTGATGTAAGTTGGCCGACAGGTGATGTTCAAGAACATCCCTTCCCTTCCCATAGGGTTGCGTAATCCTTTTCCGTTGAGTGATCCTATTTGGTTGAGCAATCCTATTTACCAGGTTGTTGGTGCAGTTGTTGTTGGTATGCCTGTTGTGAGTTTTTGCTGAGGATGAGGAAGGTCTCTTCAGATTATCAGCACTCTTGTGCTTAATCTTATTTTCAGGATAGTCTAGATGTCTCCGTTTGGATATCCATACCTCTGCTCTGTCTGAGCCTGAATTCTGAGACATAGACTTGGCTTCGTGTGGTGCAGTTATATTTACCACTGAAGATGGTGATGCAACTGGCAAAGGAGTGGCCTGATGAGTATTCCTAGATTCAAGTTTATCCCTGGATTCCATTTTTGTAGGTTGAAACTTAGTTTCCAGTTCTTCCTTACACTGGAGGGATTTTTCTTGTCTTTGTCTCTCATGTTCCACATTCTCTTCCTGGTATTTTGCTCTCCATTTCTTCCTTTCTGCTTCTCTCATCCTGCATTTTTCCATCTTTTGTGAAACAAAAGTATCCAGTTCTTCTCCGGAGAGTTCACACTCAATGGCTAACTCTGTCCAGAATGTTCTCCACTCATTCAACTCTACCGATTCTTCCATTATATCCGTAGTGGTTCGTTGAGCGAGTATGAGATCTCTAACTCACAAACAATAATTAAGGCAAAAATACTTTCTATAGTCTTAACTATACTAAAGTATTACAAAACCATATATTAAATCAAACCAGCATTTATAACCATCAAATTAAAAATTAGTTAACAATAAGTAACTAATTTCCAGCAGTACCACCAAGAAGAGTTCTCATAACAAAACTTAAAATCTGTTTTTCTTGCAAAAATTTATATGTATTTTAGTCTAGGGTAATTTATATGTCCCCTCTTTAATCTAATCCCAGACCTGGACACCAATAAGTGACAAGTACCTACAGCAGTAGTGATCTAGGAAAGATAAACTCTTATTTCCAGTTGTCGTGGTGGTGTTTTGAGGAGATAGGTCAGCTTGAACGGAATGGAAGAATACAGATAATAATGTCTTATTGATAGCTTCCGAGTTTATAATAGAACTGCCTCTCCTCGGGAAATAGTCTACTAGAAATTTACTAAAAAAGAGAATTCTGGTACCTAAACAGGATATTTTCTGGACGATAAATTCTTCCTCAGGAATCCTACAAAAGGACTGTGTAAAGCACATAAGGTTGAGAAAGAGATTTGGTGTCCAGCCACATTTAAAATATCCCGACCCAATAGAAATTAATTGAATTATGGCCGAGCCCCCAGGGTGTAGAATTATATTTAAAACAAAATACAACCCAAATAAAGTTAACAAGAAAAATAACAACAGACTCTGTTATGTAAAGTTGGATAAAAGGGTATGGAATCTTACATTTTTATATACACATATAAATATGAAAAAAAGTTTAGCTCTACTGTTTATTAAAAAAAAAATCAACTAGTGTGGTCATCACTTGGACCAGAGATCTTTTCTATGGTAGTGTTGCTGGTAGGTATTATACTCAACTCTCCGAAGGCCTGTAGTAGCTGCGGAGATGATTTTGGTTCGGACTCTCTTGGTTTGGTCTGCCCCAGCAGGTTGGTCTTATAACAGTTAATGGGTTCAGAGGGTGTCAGAGTCTGCTTCCCTGGACTCAGTGCACATCACAGATAAGGATGGGGTAAGTCACCTCTGCTGAATGCCTCTTCTGTTTATGGGATGTGTGGTATGGTTACTGGGTGATAGGATAAGGTTGGGTAAGGGTAATCTTGGTACCATGGACTTGTACCCTGGTTTGTACCCTGGACCTGGTTTAGGTATCTGGTAACCGCAACCTGGTTTAGTATCTGGTAACCGCAACCTGAGTTTTTGCTTTGTAACCGCAACCTGGGTTAGTACCTCGTAACCGCAACCTGGGTGGACTGGAAACAATTGAAATCCCATTAGTGGTTTCAAGAGCAGTCATCTCCTAAGTCTGATGGCCGGTAAGCGTCCATCAGAAATTAAATTAACACAAGGTTAACTACTATTTAGTAACTGTGTTATCTATTAGATATGAACTACCACTTCTTAACTGACATTATAGTGTATCTTGAGTTCTCAGTCTCTATCTGGCTGTCTGCTTATTTACAGCAGTGGTTTTCCCCATGTGGCAATGAGTTTCACAAACTGTGAGGTAGGGGCTGGGGTCATCAAATGGTTGAGAACCACTGGTTCACCTAGTGCCCATAGAGCAGTATTTTAATTTTGGGGTCTCTGTCAACAATGGTTTGAGAACCACCGGGTAATAGTTTCCTATGCTGCTTTAACTTGGTGGGGTGTCATTGCTGCCAAGGTCTGAGAACCAATGATTTACATTCTTGCTTACTCAAGCAGTAAATCATTTGGAAGGTAGTCATGGTCTCAAGGCTTGAGAACTGCTGACTTACATTTTGTCAGTCAAGTGGTAAATTCATTAAATAGCTAAATAATTGCAAGCATTCTTAAAGTCCTGGTTCCTGTAGCAAATAACATTCATATACTGATAATAAAATAGTTCTTCAATCATACATAAAATAGTTCTTCAATCATACAACATGGTATATGCATAGAATTGCATTAAATACATGTAAAGAACCTTCCATAATGAAAAAAACACATTAATGTCCCTTATGTGACAAAGTGAGAAGAAGTGATTGAGACACTGTTATCAAGTTTGTAGTCTTGGCAGAGAACACAGAAGCCTTATAAGAAATAGAAAATAGAAGCATCACTAATACACTTCTATTTTTCTTGGATCAATATGCAAATTCCAAAGTAACAACAATAATGTACATCAATTGTTTTAACCCTGTCTTATTTCTGCCAGGCTGTGAGATAAAGATCAGGAGTTAATTAGGTTTAGGAACTTTGCAAACTCATACATTAGTTTGAGTGATCTGTAAAGATGCAAATAACAGTTATTGTCACTGAAAATGAAATGCATTTAAACTTTAACAAAAAGTTACTGCAATAGCAAGCTGTTGATAAACATATGATTATTCATGTTATAAAATCAGCAGTATTAGATCTACTTACTTCGCTCAACGAATTCACTAAGGATATTTTGCAACAAGTACAAAGTAGCCTCGACCGAGGCCCATAAAATCACATCTGCTACGTACGATGGTTACCAGAAGAATGACCGCTTAAAATTCCCTCCTAAAATTCCAGGTGTATTCCGGGCAGGGGTGGGCTGTGATTTGGGTGGCATTGTAGCAAATCCATCTTTTGGTCCCAGGAGTATTAAGTTACCTTCGTTAACTCGCATAGTATCCACTGTGTACATGTTCAGTTCGTGACACCAAGAAAGGCGGTCGACTTCCGGTCGGTCTGTTCGTAGCACAATGTTTTCCACCTTTCAAGTTGAATGACATTCGCTGGCTAAGGAAAAATTTATTACCTAGGACCGGTGAGAATCCTGAGCTGGTAAAATACTGTGAAATCTAGAGAGACTTTTCCATTATAAGAAATGAAAAAGATATCTGAAGGGAATAGCTAGCGAGAGATTTTAAGAAGAAGAAAAATAATAGACAGAAGAAAGAGTCAGTGAGAAGTCGTTCCACGACACCTGTCTTGCAAGATCGTCTAGGAAATTCCTTTTGTTGGCTCGGGTTTGGCGTTTTCCTTCCTTGTCCAGCTGACTGTACTGTTCGCTTTATAGTTGCTTTAACCTGGGGGACTTCGCTTCTGTTTTCTTTCTTTTCATTTCCTTTCTCGGTGTTATGGTGTTTAATGTTTCTGGTGTTATCCAGTCTTGCTTCTTCCTTTCCTGGAATCCCAAGCATGATTTGCTGCTTTCCTTATATATTGTTGAAATGGTGTTGAATTTCTGGTCTATATCATCAGTCAATGTCTTTTCCTGACTTTTGGCAAATTGATATCGTTTTTTTTATGTCAGCCGCAAAAGCTTTTCTGGTAAGGGGGTCCTTCAATTTGCTGATGTCAAACCTTTTCTGTGTAGTTACAGTTGGTCCAGCCCTTCTTAGTTTCACTTTTGCTACTACTAAATGGTGATCACTTCCCACATCTGCACCTCTTCTTACCTTCACATTTTGTAATGCATGTCTCCATCTACCGTTAATCATGATGTGGTCTATCTGGTTTCTGTCCCGATCATTTGGTGATTCCCATGTTAATTTGTGAATTTCTTTATGTGGGAAAAGTGTTCCTCCAATGACCAGGTTGTTAATACTACAGAAACTTATTAATGTATCCCCATTTTTGTTTGCTGTTCCGCTGCCGCATTTCCCCATTACTCTTTCATTATATGTATTGTGTGTACCAACTTTCGCATTGAGGTCTCCCATTACTATAATAAGATCATATCTAGGTGTGTCTTCCATTTCTTTCTGCAGTTGTTGATAGAATTCATCCTTGACCTCTTCATCGCTGTCATTCGTTGGTGCGTAGCATTGTATTATTGTAGTATTGGTGAATCTACCTCTCAATCTTAATCTTATCAGTCTGTTGTTGATGGGTTTCCATTCCAGTAATGTCCTTTCTGTAGAATAATGGCTACGCCTTCATTGTGCTGTCCATCCTCTCTTCCAGAGTAAAGTACTGTTTCTCCTGTTGCTGTTTTAACTTTTCCTGCCCCTGTCCATCTGCTCTCGCTTATCCCTAGAATGTGTAACCTATAGTTTCTCATTTCTGCCGTGACCTGTTTTAGTTTACCCGTCTCATTCATTGTCCTGAAATTCCAAAATCCTATTCTTGTATCATGTTTTGCGGTCAGGACGTCTGTTCTCATGTCAGTGGCTTCCTTTCGGCTTTCACCACTGACAGTCATACGAGCCTCAGACTCCGGATGTCCATCCCGCAGCAAAGTTTGTTTATTCGTTGTTGTTTCCGTAACAAAATTTTTTTTACATAGACAGGGGTGTCAGCCCTATGCTAAAACCCCTAACCTGGAGGACCAGGGTGTCTGCTTTAGTCTGACCCCTGCCCGCGCAAACCTGTCCAGCTTGGTAGCACCTTCCAGGAGTAAAACTCCCGCTGGCATAGCTCTGGGAGTAATCAGGGTACGCAAGCCGCCATACCTCGACAAGGTATTGACACCGGTGATGGCAGACACTTGTGCATAGTAGAGAAATAAGAAGCCTAAATTCCCAAGATAAAAGGTTTTCACGGTCGCTCTGTCGGACGTTGCTACTTGACAACAGAGACTTAAACCGTGTAACGGGTTCCCGTAGATTTGGCCCACTTCTGGAGATCACAGAGTTATCTCCCCCTGTATGTACGAACATCAAAGGGTACTCGGGGAAAATATTTTTGCCCGAGCGACTCACTTCAAAAGGTCCGATGTTATTCTACGTGCGTCTGTCTGATATCCGGTGATTGATAGATCAGCTCGCGTGAGAAACTCAGGTAAACAAACCCGATTCGCTCCCTGTTATGACTGGCAGGTCGCGACAGTTGGTAAACTTTTAGTTTGTTTACGTTTCAAGGAAAAGAGGCGTGGATTAAAAATGAGTAAACACATGCAGAAAAATGCTTGACTTTTACTAGTAAATCATAGACGCTACGAGGTCACGAAAGACTGTCAGATACTGTAGGCTATGTTTCCCATTATACGTCACATTCGTTAAAATAGAGCCAACAACATTGCTGAAGAATATATATCTTTATATAATCAATATCCGAACGACAAGGTAAAGTTGATGAAATCTGCCATTATATTTGATACTTAGCAACATAAGAAGGTAAAGTAACAGCATGCTAAATAAATATATTATACAAACAAACACAAGAAACAACAAATAAGATCCATATGAGTCCAAATATAACCCCATGGGCTGCCCAGGCATCCATGCTGGGATCGAAAAATGGCAGATAAATAAATCAACAACAAAACACTAATGAAAGAGGTGACAGTAAAGCGACTGTGCTATATCATTTCAACTTCCACTTTATAGTCAAGTAAAAAGCATTTTGCGAACATGCAGGTCTGGAAGAACCAACTACGTGTGTGTGACCTGTGTAAGATGAAGGCGTTAGTACTGCCAATAATAACTAGTCATAGAGTAAAAATTGTATGTCTAAGATGAAGCCGTAAGAACTGCGAATAATAACAAGGTAGAATAAAAACTGTATGTTAGCCAGTTCTATACAGGAACAATCTTCTTCTACAGCTGGCACATGTGATCAAGTCTCTTCACAACTTCATGTCTCTAGTGATGTTTATCAATTCTTTTGTTGACTTCCTTTCATATCATGATGTTAAACTACCCAGCATCTTTTCATGATGTTAAACTATCCAGTATCTTTTCTCTTTATTGTCCTATATTTTTTATTTCCTTCAGTCTACCTGTTGCTACAATATATCTCTCCCCCCCCCCTCCCCCCTTTTCCCCCAACAAATATACCCAAAGAAAGTGAACTGCTTCTATCTAATATGAGTAATCAGTTTTCCTTAGCGCCACTATCATCTTTCAGGACATTCTCATTATCTTTATTAAGTGTCTGAACGTTTTTCTGTCAACCCACTTCTCGGCAACAATAATAAGATGGGACAATAATAAGATGGGACAATAAAACAAGAACAATACAATAATGAGAAGGGACTTTTTGGGGAATAAAACTCTTGTACAGCAACAAAGAAAAGCCAGGGTCACAGATACTATAATACATACCAACACAGGCACTGACGCACACACATAAGAGCTAATTACTAAGTAGAGAAACGGATAAGAAACAATTTACACAACGCATTATAGAACACAACAATAATAGGAATAGAACAGAATACATTCATAAATCAAATTAAAATGTCTCCAAGTGTAAACTTTCAGTCAAGTGAAAATTAACCTTTGTGCGAACATAAGCCAGTATTGGATACAGATAATTATTAACCAGGTGACAAACTCAAAACACCGCATGTAAAGCTGAATGAACGAGCGATTGAAAAAAAAAAAAACAACAACTGGGAGGTTGAGTGATTTGATGATAATGTGAAAAAATGTATAGACCAACACCTCATAAACTGTTGTCAGAAATAACACAGTAACTGACCACAAGGGCTGCCTCGAATAAGTGTTTGCTGAAAGTCTCTTAACATAATCATGTTAGCATCTAGCAAACTTCACAATGGAATCAAATACGTTACTTACTTTATAACTAGAATGATGAATAAACAGGAATCATTTAACGAGCGACAACTGTTAACTACAGGACCAGGTCTGACGACTACAGTAATCACAGTTAAGCTAGTTTACATTACTTTAACGAACCACGTGATCAAAACACACTTCCCTCAATGAAACAACGAACGGTAATTTAAAACCGTAAGTAATGAATACCGTATTTAATTCGTTGCCATTATACTCAAAGATCGTGGGGCCAAGCGTTCCGTTCCTCCCAGCGATCTTTGTCCTCTCAAGACTGTGTGTAGTCCCGGCTTCCGGGTCTTCCCAGTAAAGTAGAGGCAGTACTATGTGTCTGTGTCCGTCTAGATAACGTCATTTAACAGTGGTAGAGGCTCGGCGCTGGCTGCGCCGATCCCTCGATACGTCTTGTCTCGGAGATATAACCCCCTTTGCAGGATAGAGAACCTCTTTTCTCGTGGCATTGCACCCTCGCTACCCGACAAGAGGTTCCCTGGGGTTGCAACAAAGCCCACTGGTGACTGGCCGCTCTGCCAGTCTCCACTGTCTTCGGAGTTATAACCCCCTTTGCAGGATAGAGAGTTATCAAACCTCGGGGCAGTACACACACGCCAAAGTGGGCCTGGTGTACCCTGTTTCGAGTCTAGGATGCTCCCTGGGGTTGAAAGAAAGCCCAAAACACACCCCCAATCGTCTGATACCGTGTGGATGCACGGCGGGTTGCGGCCCTATCGTCTGGTTTCACGATGGGTGGCTTCCCGGCCGTGTGGCAACACGGACCATGTGCAGAAGGGCGGCGGTGGCGCAGCCACCGCCGCGCCAGGCTGTCTGCACAAAGGGTAAAAGAGTCTAGTCACTCGCACCCTATGGGATCAAAGCAAGCAAGCAATACTCAAAGATCGACCGTACGGTGCAAAAAGCGCCTCAGTTATATCCACTTTATTAAATGTGCTATTGTCGAGAAACTTACTTTCCAAATGCACCCATTTGTCCCATTAATCAGGTTTGTTAGTAGCAATGAAGGCCACTGGTCTAGATAAGACATATGCTACCCATTTGGGTGACGAGGGCTCCGGACGTGATTTCATTCGCACAAGGGAGAAGCATTATCGAATTGCGGGAGTTTCCTGATCGGTTATCTACTCGCTGA
Organism: Oreohelix idahoensis; assembly: GCA_024509875.1. Lineage (NCBI taxonomy): Eukaryota > Metazoa > Mollusca > Gastropoda > Stylommatophora > Oreohelicidae > Oreohelix > Oreohelix idahoensis. Next base: position 1,311,535 of record JAMPIV010001483.1, read on the forward strand.
ATGAGATATGCTTATCTGTAGTACTGTTTGTGTGACACTTCCGCTCTTGCCTTCATTTATGTTCTAAACAATAAAGTATCTATTAATTCGCCACACAAGGCAGAAAGACCGTGTATATATATATATATATATATATATATATATATATATATATATATATATATATATATATATATCTATATATATATATATATATATATATATATATATATATATATATATATATATATATATATATATATACCGGTATATATATATGGAAGTGAACCGGAAATTACCAGACCTAGTGAAGCAAGTAAACAGCATAAGTCACGACTATAGACTGGACATTGACACCGAGAAAACAAAAACTTTGATAATTACCAACGCAGACGATAAGCTAACGTTAAAGATAAGAATAAATTTTTTTTTTTTTTCCTTAACCAGCGGCACTTGGGCTTTCAGCCCTTCGGCCCAATGACATATCATTGCGAGGCTGGGGAACCTGAGGACTTTCCTTCCAACCCGGTCAGGAGCTTCGCTCCTTCCCATCCACAGAGGGTTTATAAGAATAAATAGGACAATCCTGGAACAAGTATCACGAGCTTCTCATATCTTGGTCACATAATAACAGAAGATGTCAGATGTGAAACAGAAATCAAGAAGAGAACAGGAACGGCTAAAGTTACATTTTAAAAAAATGAAACAGGTACTAACATCTAAACTCACAAATTCAAAATGAGAGTCATCAAGTGTTCCATATACTCTTCATTACTCTATGGTATAGAAACATGGACAATGCGCACGCAGTTGGAAGAAACAACCAAAATATGGATATATAGAAGAATAAGGTGCGTCTCATGTATGGCCGTTGGTGATGGTTGTCTACTATACCATACTTCTATCTTGTTTTGATCGTATAGTGCAGCGGTTCCCAACCTGTGGTACGCGTACCCCTGGGGGTACGCGACAGGACGTTCAGGGGTACGCGAAAAAAATTGAGTAATGGCGGAAAAAAGATACATATGTCCAACTTTTTTTTTTTGAAGACCATCCTTTCCAACTTACTTCAAAGTTACACGACTGTGATTGGCTTCAGAGTCTTGCATACTTATCGGATATTTTCCTACAAATAAACAAACTAAATTTGGCACTTCAGAATAGCTCGGTAACGATCTTCAATGCTTCAGACAAAATTGAATCTATGATTAAAAAATTAGATTTTTGGAGGTCGTGTATTGAAAAAGGCCAGCCTGAGGTATTTGAAACTCTGCACAATTTCCTATCTGAGAACGAGCTGCACCTCTCCCAGGAAATGAGCGAGAAAATAATTGAACACTTGAAAGGGTTAAAATCATCCTTGGAGAAGTACTTTCCGAAACCTGGAAAAGAGAACTACTGGATTGTAAATCCCTTTGAAGAAGAATATTTCCAAGCAGCCACATTATCAATCAACGAAAAAGAGAAGTTGATTGAACTTTCGACTGATACTACTTTAATAGCTGAATTCAAAGGAAAATTCCTTATTAACTTTTGGGGAGACATCAGCAGAGAATAAGAACAGCTGACCGACAAGGCGCTTAAGTTTCTGTTGCCATTTACAAATACTGTGCTGGTGGAGAGGGCTTTCTCTTCTTATACCTTTATAAAAAAAAATAAATACCGTAGTAAACTGAATGCAGGTTCAGAATTGAGACTGTATCTTACATCACTTGAACCTGATTTTAAAAAAACTATGTGCCTCAAAACAAGCTCAAGGATCGCACTGAACATTTGTCATGGTCACGTGACATGTGTGTTATAAAAAGTGATTTCAACTTTTAACAATAACAACGTTATTATTATTATTATTAATAAATTAAATGTGTTAATTTTTATTGTAACTTCTGATTTTTTAAATGTAAAAATATATGCACTGTTTGTTCACCTTTTTATTACATTGTTTTTTAATCCCGTGGTTGGCCACTTTATTTCTGATTATAATCTATAAATTTTGAATAACAGCAACTATATTAATTTCAAATATTTTGCTAATATTAGGGGTACAATTTATAGACATGGGGTGCCAAGGGGTACGCAAGTGAAAAAAGGTTGGGAACCGCTGGTATAGTGGATTCGAATCTCTACCCTGAACAGTAGGCAGCTTATTTATGTATGATGGTGTTAGGATAACTTCTTTCTTACAGACGACAACAGTTACAACCGACAAATGATGAAGGATCTCTCAATGATCGACGATTTGACTTCACTCTGGCAGCAGTATGTAATGTTGAACTTTATTTACATCAAATAAAGTAAAGGATGTGAAATGATGTGCCCAACCTTCCCATGAGGTTGGCCAACTGGTACAGCAACAATTTCAAATCAATTATATTTTACAATGTCTTGCTCTCTCGTCACTCTTGCTGCTTCAGTATATTCTAGCTGTCTTTTATTAGTTAGGATGGTCACGACTTGAAAACCACTGCTGTCAATGTTTATCTGCCTTCTAAATGCTTCATTTGTAAACATTGTCCTTCAAAATGTTCTGATATATGGTACTTCTTCTGTTTCATCTTATTTTCTGTTGTCTTTACTTGGTGTATCTTAGAGAAACTGGCCTACCACCAGGGTTGTTGGTTTAACCAAACTACTATTCTGCTCGCCAGTCTGTCGCTTGTCTACTACTCTGCACTACCAGAAATAGATTCGTAAATGTTCAACGTACTTGGTTTGTTTTGAAAACCCACACATATTCTTGTACTGGCAACACTGTCTTCTTGCCCTCAGAATAAGTCACAAAACAGTCATACATGATTGTGGCATAGATTGCGATTAAGTGTCTAGACGATAGTACGAGGGGCGTTCAGAAAGAAATGCACCACATCGTTTTTATCAACTAATAATGAAGATAGAAGCATGAAATTTTGCACACTTCAAATATGGCATGTGCCAATTGTGTGCACCAAATTGCATTGCAACCGGCCAAATAATACGCCTGCCCTAAACCGTTGAAATGGAGCGTGTTAGCAACTTGCGTTATAAACCGCGAATTGTGATAGAATTTCTAGTTGCAGAGAAGGAAACTGTTGTGAATATTCACAAGCGTCTATGTGATGTGAATGGAAGTTTTGCAGTCGACAGGAGTACAGTCAGTCGCTGGGTTCAGAGAATCAAAGAATCAGGAAGTGGAGATACGGAGCTGCTTGATCGGCCGCGCTGTGGACGTCCTGCCACAGCCACCAACGCAGAAATGTTGAAATGCGCTGAGGGCATTATTCTTACTGATAGGCGAATCACTACTCAATAATTGGCCTTACGGCTGTCAGTCAGCATTAGTAGTGCAAATGCAGTTATAAAAACTCTCGGATTTTCTAAGGTTTGCGCAAGATGGGTTCCTCGAAGTCTCACAAATGACCACCGATTGCAAAGGAAAGCAATTTCTTCTGAATTGTTGGAGCGTTCAATGCTGATGGAGAGAACTTTTTGGCTAAGATCGTTACAGGTGACGAAACCTGGGCACATCATTTTGAACCTGAGACAAAAAGACAGTCAATGGAGTGGCATCATCCGCAATCACCAAGAAGAAAGAAATTCAAGACAATTCCTTCAGCTGGAAAGGCCATGATCACTGTCTTTTGGGACATTGAAGGTGTGATTCTTGTGGACGTTATGCCAAGAGGAGAGACAATCAATTCGCAAGCTTACATTAAGACACTAAAAAAACTCAATCAGCGTTTTCGCAGAGTTCGGCCGCACAAGAATCCAACAGACCTGCTTCTCCTTCACGACAATGCGCGCCCTCACACAAGTCTGGCAACACCGGAAGCAGTCACCAAATTGGGTTGGACTGTACTACCCCATCCACCCTATAGTCCCGATTTGGCACCCTCTGATTTTCATCTATTTGGTCCACTTAAAGATGCACTCCGTGGGACAAGGTTTGAAGATGATGAAGGAGTGATTCATGCAGCGAAGAGATGGCTACATGATCAAGACAAAATCTGGTACGGGCTAGGAATACATACACTTGTTTCGCGCTGGCATAAAGCCGTACAAGTTGATGGGGATTATGTTGAATAATACCGATGTTTACATGACATATCCATGTATATTGTGTATAAATTTCATGCTTTTTGAATAAACAGCTCCTGAGGAAAACGATGTGGTGCATTACTTTCTGAACGCCCCTCGTACATTATTCTGTCACCACAGAAATCAACCAAAATCCTTTTGGCGTATCGTCCGATGATAACCCTCAATTTCGCAAGTCACTTCTAATATAATAACTTCACAAACTTTGGAGAGAACCCGTTCTAGCTCTAAACGCTATCGAGTTTCAAATCTGACCGACTTACTTTTATCCTGAGATTTACCACTACGACTATTTCCGAACCTTCTAGAACAAAACTGTCTCATTACAATTTACTCGAACCCGTGAATTTACAATCTCTAAACCGTGTTCAGTTAAAAAAACAAACCAAAACTTGACTCGGCCCTTTTCTGCGTCCCTTGACGTAAAACCCTACTCCATACCCCTTCCTGAATGTTTTTAGGATTATTTCCCTTTGACTATAAATCTAATTTTAATTATAAAAGTCTATCTCATAACAATATAAGGTGGGAGCCGCGCTGGTGTAATGGCTACAACGTTGTACTGGCGACCAGGTGTTCATGGTTCAAACCCGGCCGTCGGCGTTTGAAGAAATGTTTACGACCGGAAATTTGACTGAATAACCTGAACGGCTCCTGCACATAAATCCCGTGTGGATGGGAAGGAGCGAAGCTCCTGACCGGGTTGGAAGGAAAGTCCACTGACCCCCCCAGCCTCGCAATGACATGTCATTGGGCCGAAAGAGCTGGAAAGCTCGAGTGCCGCTGGTTATAGAAAAAAAAAACAATATAAGGTAAAAGGTAGGGTAAAGGATCCCGTTACACGCCCATTGAGGCATATTGGGAATATGATGTTAGGCCCATATTTTCTTGACCATCGGCACACTAGGGGTGATGTGGTCAGCATCACGCCGGCTGCCTTAACCTTCCCAAAAGTTGCCCTGGTACCCAATAGGGGCTGGGTCGACCCAGGAGCCGTTTGCGGCCTTAAAAAATCCCACCTCATCTGGGGATCGAACCATAGACCACTGAGCTAGGAAGCCAGTGCACTAACCACTATGCTACCGCGGCTCCCCATAACAATATAATTGCACCCGAATTTCTGTTAGCAACACTACCTGTTACATATGGAAAGAGAAGAAAACAAATAACAGGTCGTAGAAAAGCTAGGACTGAAAAGAGAATTAATGAAGAAAATCAAAGTAAGACGATTAAACTATTTTGGTCATATAAAAAAAAACATATCTTGCTGAAAAAATAATGGAATGATGAGATGAAGGCAAATGTGCGACAGGACGACAGCGCTATAGATGGGAAAATAACATCAAGAGAGACAGAGAGAGACAGAAAAGAGTCTATTAGAGAGCATCATGAAGACGAAAGGTAGAAGTCCACTGCAGTCAACCTTCTATGTGGAGATGGCAGCTAATGATGATCATAACACCTATCAGACAATTAGCGAGTGTCAACAATTGTAAGCAGTACAAATTCGGCAGAAAGGCACATAGATTGACGGACAAGAAAGAAGTCAAAAAGGCAGGCAGACAGATAATTTTAAACCTCATATCATAAAGTCCATTTAGAAGAAAACACTGAAAATAAATTTTTTTTTTAAATGAAATAAACCAGAGTGAGAGAGACAGCCGACAGACAGAAAAAAAACCCACACACACACACATCGCAGACAGTAGTTGGTGTGGGGGGGAATATTATTAAATCGTTTATTATTGTCAGTGTAAAATAGGCCATTTTCCTCACTCCCAAACACGAAGAGGTGGGAAGACGGATGGCTTAAGGAATATATAAAAAGAGAGCTGCAGGAGTGGGGTTAGAGAGAAAGCGTGGCATAGTTTATTCACTGCAAGTGTGTTCACTAACCAATGTTCGTGTGTCGAGATGTGTAAGGGAAGACTGCTTTTGTCACCGTGAAACCTCGATTTTTGTTTGCTGAGCTGGTGATGTCAGTTGCTGAGTCATTATTAAAAATAGTTACACTTCATTCAGGCATTAGGTGGCTTACTAGTTCGGTTAAACTGTATTTTCACGGTAATGCGCGTAGATAAACTACTGCTGTGTTCTAGTCAAACTAGGCCTACACATTTCCATTACTCATCTTTGAGAGATAGACAGATAGATAGATCGGATAGAAAAATCATATTAATAGACACAGACGGGCAGGCCGATTGTAGGACCAACAGATTAAACTGGTATACCAGGCAGACAGACAAGACATGAGATGAAGTTACTTAGCCAACAAACATAACATTATATGTAACTCCATTGGTCAAAGCTGATATTACTCTCAACTGTTCTTGCAGATACACAAATAGCTATTATAGTAAATAATTTACATGGCATTGGGCCGAAGGGCGAGAGCCCAAGTGCCGCTGGATCAATAACAACAACAACATAGTAAATAATTACATATCTATATTCACTAATATTTCCACACTTTTGATGCATATGGTACCTAACTCTGTACATACTCACCATAAGTAACGTGATGCCGCCCCCCCCCCCTTTTTTTTTTTAAAAAACTGTATAATTTTGTAGCTACTCAGTCGCTTCATGTTTTATTCGCACCATCAGATAAAAAGCATTTGTTTCTTACACCTAGAGAAAGCTCCTCCGTTGTCCTCAATTCTCGCAGACACATCATGAAATGAAACATTATATTTAGCTGGAAATACTAGTATATGACTCGATGTTCAGCAGACATCATCATCTTCTTCTTTAAGAACCATAACTGGTGGCATTAGTGATCATGTCTCTCCACAACTTCCGATCTCCAGTACTAGTTATCAGTTGTGTTATTGACGTCTGTCCATGCCACGATGTCAAACTTTCCAATATCTTCCCTCTTTGCCGTCCTCTTTGTCATTTTCCATCAATTTTTCCTGTTGTCACCAAATATTCCAGATATATCTTTCTCATGACATGCCTAAAGGAAGTGGATTACTTGCTACTGACATGAGGAATATGCTTCACTTCGCGGACTGGCCACTTTCAGGACCACCATCATTACGGTACTCATTTGAGCTGTCCACCGGTTTTTTATTTAATGTTCTTCTGCAAAAACCAAATCTCTGTGGCTTCTAGTGCTTTTCCTACTTGTTTACTAATGGTCCAGGACTCACTTCCGCATGTTAGAATTGGTTCTACATAACAGTGAAGAACTCTCTTTCTTGCTTTCATAGACAATTAATTGTTGCATAAATTACTTTTCATTTTATAGGATGCTGCTTTTGCCTGGCTGACATCCATCTTCCAGACGATGTTATTAACGTGCCTACTATGTGAACGTACTGACCTGTTTTAAAACTCTTCCATTTACTTAGATAGTGCATTCTGGATAAGTCATTTTCTTCGAGATGACCATTACTCTGTCTTTTTGCTATTACTATTATATTATTTTCACTTTCTGTCACTACTGCATCAATGATTTTCTGCAGCTCATGTTCACTTTTTTTTGCTGTTAACATTGTATCATCAACATATCTAAGTTATTTATATTATGTCCAACAAATGATATTCATGACATGTTTTCTATGGATCTCATTAAACTTTCACTGTACAGATTGAACAGATCCAGTAGCAACACACATCTCTATTTGACACCCTTTATTACCTGCTGAAACGTTCCTATATGGCTGTTAATTCTTCTACTTGCTGTTTGTTCCCAGTAAGTGTTCTATGTTATTCTCAGGTCTTTACCATCAATGTAAATGCCTTATCAAAGAAAATTTGAAGATCGGCTACCACGACAAGCATGGGAAACAAAGAGCCAGGGATCCAGACCCCCAGGACGACCCAGAGTCCGCTGGGAGGACAACATTAGACAATCTTTGAAGGACTGAGGACTAGAATGGAACCAGGCCAGGAGGAAGACTGCTGATAGGATAGTCTGGAGCTCTCTCTTCCAAACCTCTACACCTCACGGTAGAAGGGGAACGACTAAGTAAGTAAGTAAGTAAATGCCTTATAGCATATTGACAATTTCCTCTTGTTTTCACCTTGTCAATGCCTTAGTGTAGTCTAAAAAGCACAAGTATAGATCTGTTTTACTTCTATGGCTCCCTCTATTAATGTTCTTATACCACTGGCGTTGTTTGTGCCTTTGCCATCTACAAATACACATTCTTCATCACCAATTTCTGGTTTTCGTCCATTTCTCATTCTTCTCATGATAATTATTTACAACATTTTGGTTACACGACTCATGAGACTTACTGCGCCGTGTTCTTCGCATACAGTGGCAGCACGTTACTTCAGCAAAGCTATGAATATATCAGATATGTGACCACTGTTGCAGATGTCATTTAACAGTTTTGTTATCACATCTGCTCCTTATTCTCACGAAGCTTCAACTGTTATATTATCTGGTCCAAGTTCTTTGCTTCTCTTCCTGTGGTGCATGGCATCCACAAGTATTGGTGGTCCTTCACAGTTGTCTTGGATGTTCAATTCTGACCTTTCACCATCATAGAGCTCCTTTATGTATTCTGTCCATCTTTTTATTGTTCTCTTGATCCATTAATAATGTTCCTTCTTTTGATTTCAGGCAGCCAATGGCTGTTTCGAGTCCTTCTGCCTGTTAACTCATTTATTTGCTTCTACACAGATTGTGTGTCTCTTCAGTGCTGCACTTCAAGCTCTATGCACTTCTGGTTTGGCAATGCTTCTTGTGCTATTTTATTTTTGTTTACTATTTCCTTATTTAGTGTTGTCACATTAATCTTTGTCTTGCTCCTTCTTCCTTATTTATTCCATCAATTGTAAAATGTCATCTGTCATCACAGCAAAATACACATACAATTTTATCTTGTACGATAAGTCTGTAGTACAATTTTCACACTGTCAAACAATGAACAAACAAAAAATCATGCAGAAACTGAATGGACATGAGCTGCCAGATAAAAGAGTCCCACATATTCTGGAATTACACAGGATGGCGGACTAACAAGGGAAAATAAAACTGATAAGTGCCTGTCGTGGAATATTCTAATCCACATATATAAATTATCAGGTAAATATGAAGCCTAACAAATACATTTAATAAAGAAAAGAGCAATGGTAAAAGAACAGTGCTGTCACAATGACTGTACTCGAAATCCCCTTGTTTTCTGCTTCGTCTGCAAATTGTAACGCTTTCACGTTGATAGTAAAAGCCTACTGTGTCGCTGCACGCTTTCTTCAATGAAACGTGTACTGTATTTCTTGGAAAAAACTTGAGATACGCAAGCTGATCAATGACCTAAATTTAATATCTCATTCATTCCATTTTATACACGGCGTAACTAAAAGACAGATAAAGCAGGAGAGAGAGAGGGGCGAATGAAGGCAGGAAGCATGCAATACTAAACACGCGTCGCGCGAGACACAATTGCTGCCATCACGCGTGTAAGGCCACATGCACTAACTTTATTTCAAATCGACAGTGATAAAATACACTACCCATCCGAGAGTTAGGTTTTAAAATCCTGAAAAACGCTTATTGGAAATATGACATTATACTGGTTTACGTTTGAAAACATTACAGTACCCAGACAGCACATCTTCGAAACAGGAGGTAGAAGAAATTGCATATTTTGAACGCAGCCACTTAGCTCCATTAAATTTGTATATTTGGGTTCCTTAGGGCTTGCTGACAAAGAATATGTAAAACGTTACGCAAATAGTCTAGGAATTACCAAATTATAACCAAAATAAAATAGTGGGGGTGCCTGACAGCATGAAATCATTTCTGCTCATAAAATTTTTTTTTATAACGTGTTTGAAAAAAACCTTACGTTACGGAAATAGCCTACCATGTTAACTCCTAATTGATTGGAGCGCCACAAATATAAGACTAAACACGATTGGTCGGGCTATAAATACTATCTTGTGTTGTCAGGGGAAACGTGAAAAAGGAGTACTTTTTTGAAAAGATGTGTAGACATGGTTTCATTGGGTAGAGCTGCGAATATACTCGATTCAGAGCGTCTGTTCATTGCCACATCTTGTAATAAACCTACTAAGAAGCAGTGCGTTGAGCACCAGTGTATATTTTTTATAAAATAAAGCCTGGGACATCGGCAGATCGGAGTTGTGCTATATTCATTGCCAGTCAACGAAACTGTTTATTATTCTATGAATTGTGGTAAGCTTGAAATATTCAATATCTTTTAATGAAAATTGAATGTAAATTGATAATTTATGTCTGTATATATGTGTAGTTCAGTAGCAAACATGATGTAAAGCCTATAATGCTCCAGCCTGAACAGAAGGTGTCGGAGGAAAGTAAAACTGCATGGAATGGCCAAACAGTACACTGACACCTAGATGATTGACTAGAAAGAAATAATGCTGGAATTGCAGAGGCGTAGTAACCATTAGGGAGGGAAATACTGGTAAAAAGTATTTCAGATGAAGCTGACAGTTGGCCTAACGCTCTGAACTCAATGTTTGTGATGTATTGTGCTCAGTGTAGAAAGAGAGTATAAATTAGTTATGACGTAGAAGGTACATCCTTCTTGTTTCAGGGACCGTGGTCTTAAAGTTATTGAGCAGCACCTGGTCAGAGCTTTGCTGAAGCCAGAGGCGGACAGCATACTCCTTGGTCCATATAGCAACCAGTGGGGTGGCTCCAGAACTCATTAAAGTAATCGAGCAGAGGAGTCTTTTACTGCAGTCATCACGAAAGATAAGAGAGTGTGGCCATGGAGCTCAACATTATGTACCCCATCTTAAAATGACAGTGTAAAATAAAATTAAGAGGGGAATTCAATTGTTTTAATATCAGGAACTGAGAACATCTCCAATACTAGTTCCAATAAAGACAAACTATTGAAGTCATGATGACAAATACCAACAGAGCTTGAACAAAACAAAACCAGTATTACCTCAGATTACCACTACACAACTGACACACATAGGATACTATTAATAATATATGTCACTACACTATTCATATTGATAAATTCTGTACATATAACTTGTAATTAAAATTGATTGTGATTCCTGGTTCCCTTTGTATTTGAATCAGGACACATATACATTCATGACAGCACTGAATACATATTGTTATTTGAAAAGTTATCAGTGACTCCTTTAAGATATCCTCGTAGAGTGTTTTATGTATGTGAGTGTCACTGTGTTGTCAAGTGTGGTGGAATAAATTAAATTGTTTAGCTGTCTGTTGTTGTTATGACTTACACTTCATCATACACATACCCTAGACATATAACGTAGTCATCACACTATTCCAGAATAATTCTGACTGAGGTATACATATGTGGCAGCAAGTAAGGTTATCTATAATACACTACTCTTATTAGATATAGATACCTTCACAGCTGATCTCAGTCAGTACACTAAGTCCCCTATAAATATTTATAACATCCCACTTCACCACAGTGCCAGCAAAAAGTCAGACAGCAAATAATACTGATAACAACAGTAAAAATAAAACTATAAACAGTTCTTGGGGCGAGCGGCCAATAGGTAATGAAACTGTTGTTTCCAGTAATGTTAGACCATCACTAGAATATAGAATCCTAGCTTTGGCAACTGCTTCAAAATTCAATTTCAGCAGAACAGCCAGAATACAAAAACCAGGCTGAGAGAATCATTATTGGAATAACGGAATCAATCACAATAAATGAAATGAATAAGATGTCAACACTATAATCCATAAATGGTAGACAAGATTGCAGAGTTGAAAAAGACAGACCAGGGCATAATCCAAAGATGGTGATTAGCACACAAGCGAAAGAACTAGTTCCTATTAAACCAGACTTTGCACAGACATAGGCAGCACTCCTAATGATAAGCAGCAAATTTCTACAACGGAAGAGAATAAGATCCCCAGAGTTGATTGACATCATTTCATAAGTGATTAAAAACAGGCAGTCAACTGGGAGCAAAGAGGAAGCATATAGCTAAGAAAAACATTGAAAAGATGAACCCCAACCACACTGATGAGTATATGTTACAGACTTTAATAAGTGGGTGCCTGTGTAGAAAAGAAGGATTGAAATGGTGTGACAGAGTAACCAATGCGGAACTGATGACAAGATACAGACAAGTGCCAGCGGAACCAAGGATGAGAAGATGTTGCTGGTAATGGATAGGACACTTACTTACTTAGTCGTTCCCCTTCTACCATGAGGTTTGGAATCAATGGAGTCTTATCTTTACACAAGATTTCTCTTGGCAGAAATGTTGATAGAAGAGTAGTAAAGCTTCTATCACAATGCTGGCTGATGCTAAGCACGTTAATTCTATAATCTGTCGACACTTTTATGAAGAATTTAGCAATGGTTTATTCTAGCTCGTTAAGCCCCCACCGCAGAGTTAATCAGTGGAATTTATTATTATAATATATATATAGCTCTGTTTAGAGTGTGTGTTTAGTAACTTTGACTGAGACAAACATGTAGTACAGTTAAAAGGATTGAATCGAAGTTAAATTTGTAACATTACAAATAACAAAATTTAATAATCACTTTAAGTTTTAACAGTTGGAAAATAAATTGAATAGTTATGGAAAAGGTTTCATCACTTGATTGGGATTTAACAGAATAAAGGAGGTCACTTTTGGCAGCCCCCATCGAGGCCAGCTCCTTGATGTGGAGATGGGGCTCAAGTACAGCCATCAGCGGCTGAAAAACCAAGACTGGCCAGGCCCTCCTACACTCGAGCAAGACCACAGTCTGCCCTAGCAAGTCAAGGTGCTGAAGACGGAGGCAACCAGCCAAGAGGCGCACCACAGCAATCAGGATGCCACGCACATGCGCTATGGAAGTATGCCTATATCTTCAAAACGTTATGGAACTCACCCTGTGACGGGCACCCAGGCAGGCGCAGTGCCGGGCCCTCTGCCTCGGAAGGGCCCAACCCCTACTACTGGGGGTCCTTCTCAATTGCCCTGTGGAGCCAGGAGGCATGAGAATAGAGCTACTGGCCAAGCAAAGAAAAGACCATTTAAAATAATGCATTGGAATGCTGAAGGCGTTAATAGTAAAAAAGACAGCTACAGCAAAAAATTAGAGCTCGAAAATATCTTGAATGAAGAGCAAGTAAATGTATGTTGCTTGCAAGAAACCCACCTCAACAAGGACATAGCATTCAAAATCAGAGGCTACCAGTGCTTCCGATTTGATCGAATAGACAGGCGAAAGGGTGGAATACTGACACTCGTGAGGAATAACATCAGTGCATGTCAGCTTGAAACATATATGGAGGGGGCGGAATACCAGATGCTTCAATTCAGGACAGAAAGTTCAGAATTCCACCTGCTCAACTACTACTGTCTGAGCGACCGCCCACTGGCCCTAGATACAATCCCAGCAAAAAAAAGACTGATTGTATGCGGAGACTTCAACAGCCACTCACAGAGCTGGGGCTATGATCACATGGACAGGAGAGGTGAGGAGCTTGAAAACTGGCAGGATGACAATGGGCTTATCCTGATTAACCAGCCAATCGACCCACCAACCTTCTACTCGAGATCATGGCACACCACCTCTACACCAGACCTGGCATTCCACTCACCCGGCCTGGAGTGGAACACCACACGCGTTGTAGGGAAACAACTTGGAGGCAGCGACCACCGGCCAGTCTTCCTAATTGTGGAAAATGAACTTGTCAAGGAGAGCAGCACTCTCTCTAGGTGGAACTACAAGAAGGCAGACTGGACAATGTACCAGCACTGTACTAGTATACTGGCTAGAGATCTGACTGTAGACAAAGACATCAATAAGCTAGTCGATGAATTCAGCAGATGCATATGTCGTGAAACGAAGTGTAACCCACTACTTTGTTAATCACTATATCGAGATACAGATTTGCTTCAACCAATCAACGATCAACGTTCACCAGTCTCTGAGACAGAATAAATTAACGGCCATCTTGTTCACGCAAGATGGCCGATGAAAACTGAATAAAATTAGGCTGTATGAGACCAGGTACAAAACCGGAGGAAACCAATCATTTTGCTCCGCCAGGAACCAACCGAAAGCTTTCCTCAAGTAGTTACCTGACTATATAATCAAGCGGATTTTATGCTAACCACGCAATCCCGAACTTGACGCCAGAGCTGAAGAGGAAGAAGCTGTCACTTTGATTTACAACTTACCTGAGGGCATCGACCTGCAACCTACTTCACTAAGTCGCGTCAAAACCTGGCCAGTTTAAAATCTTAGGAGGGTAAATATATTCACGATAACCGTTGGTATTTGTTGTGTGTCATTTACACTACCTATCAGGTTACTGATTGTATCTTGGGGAAATTAAGTATAATGATTGTATTTCCTATTATGATTGAATAGATGAAGACTAATAGGACTCATACTTCAACCTATTGTCTCCTATACTTCAATCTATTGTCAGTCTATAACTTCAGTCTATTGTCTCAGATAAAACCAACTGCAAATATAACCAAAACAGTCCTTGTTAGGACTCAATCTATTGTCTCCTATAAACTGTAAATATAACCAAAACAGTCCTTGTCAGGACTCAATCTATTGTCGCATCTAACTCAATCTATTGTCTTCTATAACTCAATCTATTGTCTCAGATAAGACCAACTCCAATATAACCAAAACAGTCCTTGTCAGGACTCAATCTATTGTCGCATCTAACTCCAATCTATTGTCTCCTATAACTCCAACCTGATATATCACCAACCAGTCCTCGTCTCATATACTCCTATCATAAGAACATAACAATATTGTTAGGATATATGTTACCAGCTATTGTCAGAGAGGGCGTGATATAGTATAGGGGGAAGGACATTGTTGAATCACACCTAGGTGTACATATTATTGGATTTATTCATGTATTGATTTATATTATGGGATGTATTCATGTATAAAATGTATTCATGTATTGAATCTATATTATTGAATGTATCCATGTATTAGTTTATCAGAAAGAATGTTTTGCAAGTAGACACCTGTCTTGTCTCGCTATTGCTAAATCATACTGAGCCATGTTGTCATTCATCCCACATGCATACATCGGAGACACGCTCATTTCACTCACACTAGAAATAGGTGGGCTTGAGGACAGAAATTAGCCCCTATTTTTGCTTTGTTACAGGTTTAATTGTGTCCTAAAAACCTGAGGTCGTATGTTCGAGTCAATCCCGCTGCCTGGAACTCCGCAGGAGCATAGAGGTTGACCAGACTCTACATCTTTGGTCCCCCTCAGTCTTGGGTGGGCTAAAGGAACGATACTCTGCCGGTGGTGTGAACCAAACAAAGAAGAACAGACTTAAGAGAGATGAGTACACATTAGTACCATTTCTGTCGGCATTGTGAGCATAGAACTGTCAATGAAGAAAACGTGAATTAGCGTAGCAAGAGACAATAATAAAATCATAGTGGATAAATTATACGTAAATAACAGCATAGCTGATAAACGTTATATCCTTAATTAACAGCACAGCTGATATAATTTTTGTTCCTATAATTGGAAAACGTGTTGTAATATTTATAAATATAAATATTTGTAAATCATATGTAAACTTACCAATTCATTTCATTCCATTTTTTTTAACATTCACCTTTCTGCACAAGAGTAGATAGTGTATATATACTAAATAAAAAATAAGGAAATTGTATTTTGAACGACTTGTCAATTTTATCTTTGTTAAATAAAATCTGTTTCCTTGTTTTTGTTTAATATCACAGTTAGTTACACAGCGGAGGTGGCGCTTTATGTCGGTCTCCTCTCTACTATTGTTTTCGAGATCAGAACATTCACAGCCGTAACTAATTTGTGATACCAGTAGTCCTCTCAGACACTGGGACTTCACCATTTTCTGCAGAAATTCTATTTCTGTAATTGTCAGTACTATACTGATCCAAGAGCCAAATAAAACCTCTCGCCACACTGAGCCACAACTGGATGAGGTCCAGTGCGGATTCCGAGCAAACCGAAGTACTCAAGACCATATTGGAATAGTGAACTAGAGCAGCTGCACAACGACGTGGAAACATCTCGAAAGCAGGCAGAGACCAGTCTATGCCAAGAACACCACAATAACTACCAGCAAGCTAAGGAAAATTTTGAAAGGGTCCCCTTGAGCAAACAGGGATTGAAGCAAAGAAGAATATTCCAGCACCTCTGATTCGAATGCTATACGAGGAAGCTTCTACAAGTCTTGTAAAAAATTATGTGAAGACAGGAAAACATCAAATTGCTCTGTAAAAAGATGGAAACATCCACATGGTGGAAAACAGGGTGATATCCTGTCACCTTACCTTTGCATACTCCTCATGGACGATGTCAGAAGGCATGTAAGTTAGCCCAGAGAAAGGAGTATTCAGTGGGAAACTGGAAGATGAGACAGGTCTGTATTTCGGAGCTGGCATTTGCTAATTATGTTGCCCTGAATCAAATCAGAGAACATGGAGCTTGCAATTAACCTGCAAATCTGAAAATGAGAAAGCGCCAGGAGTTGATGGAGTGTCCAATGAAATGATTAAAACTTGGGAACCGCAGCAAAAACAAAGCTGCAGATCTTCAATATCTGTTGGAACTCAGGCAGTAGTTCCACAGACCTGGAGGGAAGCAATCATGATACCACTCCTAAAACCAGGAAAAGACAGTTGGCCACTGCCTCCAGCTACAGACTGGGAAATCAGCCATAAATCGAGGCTGCCTCAGCAAGAGAGAGGTTGGTAAGTAAAATCGAAGATCAGGCTACAGTGGTACCTTGCTCCACCTATGTCCCTTCTTGACACAGGATGCGAGTCATTTAGGCAATGACTGTTATTCCACAAAAGATCAGGCAACCAAACCTTTCCCAAGAGGTATTGAGGATGGTTCCAAGTAACAAGAAGAGACATGGTACGCAACCAGACGATAGATCAAGGCCTTAAAACCCCCATTTGACCCAAGTAGTTTGGAACTAAGGGTTTGGAAACTGTATGCAGAATGGTAGAGTGACCTGGTAAGATGTACAAAATGGGAAACAAAGAGCCATAAGGCATAACAGAAGAGCCCGAGTACAACTAGAGGACAAGAGTAAAAAAATTCTACTGCGTCATGGCGTCCCTCAGGGAGGGGGTTCTAGGCCCCCACACGATTTCTGGCGCTAGTCTACTTCAAACCTGGTTGCTGAACTACTCACGGTGGAATGAAAGGGAATGACTAACCTGGTAAAGTAAGATGAGCATGCAACAGTGGCCACCAAACTGCTACAAAGAGCTATAGATGCCTTAACCTCATGGGCAAATAAATGGTGTGTCAGCATCAACACAGACAAGTGCAGCACTACGCTCTTCACCCTCTCTCTCAAACAAAGCTGGTGTCATCAAGATAAATGAAGAGCTCCTGAGAGAAGATAAACAACCCACCTATCTTGGAGTTACATTCGATGATAGGCTGACATGGAAGCAGCACATCAACAAGGCAGCAACAAAGGCCAGGAGGAAGTTAGCCATCCTGAGAAAACTAAGTGGAACCACATGGGGAGCCAGCGGGAAAATACTTAGTAAAGTTTACCAGCAGGGCATACGACCACACCTGGAATATAGGTCAGCTGCGTGGTGTCCAGCATCAAACACCACATCACAAGAGCTAGATAAGGTGCAAAACCAGGCGCTTAGGGTCATCACGGGGGCAATGAAACCAATGCCTATAGTGGAGATGGAGAAAATGGGGAGGATACAAGCACTGAGAGAACGCAGAGAAACGAAAGTGCTAACACAGGCAGAAAAGTTCCTCTGTATGCCGAGCCATCCAATGAAGGACAGATTCCAAAACCTAGCAATGGGGCGATTGAAAAGAAGCAGCTTTATCCACCAGGCCAAATGATTTCGTAGACAAACCTCAGACCTGCCTGAAGTTGACAGCCCCCTAAAGTCTGTGCCAGAACAAACCCCTTAGAGAGAGGAGCCTGTACTACCAGTACACATCCAGACAAAAATGAAAGGAATATTCAACAGGGATGAACAGAACAGCGTGCAACATAGGACAGTCACTCTTAGTTTCCTGGATGATGAATACCCACAGGACCTCTGGATCCGAGTATACACAGATAGGTCAGCACAGAATGCAGTAAAGAATGGAGGAGCAGGTGTGTACATAGAATACCGAAACAACACTAGGATTACGGTCAGAGTACCAACGGGGAAATTCTGTAACAACTATGATGCAGAAATCCAGGCAATCAAGGTGGCAACTGAGAAACTGTTGAACACCAATCTCGGTCCACAGCCTGTAGTATTCCTGACAGATGCAAGATCAGCACTCCACCCACTTCAGTCCAGAAAATTGCCAGGTATACAAGCCCTACTTTCTGAACTGTGCAACCAGCGCAGGGTCGCCATGCAGTGGATACCATCTCATTGTAGAATACCAGGAAACGAGAGAGCAGACCGACTGGCTAAAGAAGGTGCTGCAGACGAGCAACCGGATATACTAGTTACGTACCATCAGAAGAAAAAGATGATCAAATCTATCAGAAAGCCACCAACACCAACGCAAGATGACTACCAAGCTATGAACAGATCAGAACAAATAGTCATTCTGCGCCTCAGAACAGGACACAACCGCCTCCGCAGCCACATGTATACAAAATTCAAGATTGGCAATTCAGCCATGTGTACATGTGGACAGGCACCCCAGACTGCGGAGCACGTACTTCAAGATTGCCCCGAATATGATATATTGAGGCAAAGCCACTGGCCCAGAGAAACAACACTGGAAGCAAAACTATATGGACCTCTGTATGAACTACAAAAGACAGTGAAGTTTATACAAGAAACAACATTGCAGATATAGACAATATAGTTCACGCGAACGAAAGAAGAAGAAGAAGAACTTTTGGCAGCGGATATTTTCACTTAGCTGCCAATGGTAGTGTCTTCTCCCGCTGGGTCAGTTCCTTTCACTCTACTCTCGCTCGTCTCTGGTCAAAGTTCAGGTGCCACACGTTCCCAGAACGTTCAAGGAGTAACGGCTAAGTTGGTTATGATGGCGTCTCACAAAACGTCAGTCCACTTCTACCTTCACTTGGTTCCAGAGATAGTACTTTCTGCTGGTACCACCAATAAGCCAATCCTGGCTACAGACTTGTTTGCTCAGATGAATAAAAGAGATGAATTGTTTTCTTACACACGTCTGGGATGTCTTTAATTTTACAATAGATTGCCCCTTCTGACTCCGTGTTTTTTCAGTTTCCTAGTCCGGGTGTTCCTTATTAAAATTTGAAAGAGATTTCCTGTGCTTTTTAAGTCTTATCTGGTTCTCCAATAAAAGGTCCAGTTAACAAATAGGAATTATAAATCTGAGGTCTTGGCGAGCTTGAAATTCACACTGAGATAAAACTGCGAAATGGTCAGCCTATATTCTCCCTCAATGTTGTTATGAATCTAATCAGAAAGATCTAATCATTTCAAACATGTCGGGTGTGGCACTTTCAAAATATTTCCTGCATGGAAAATTTTTGAAAAAGGTCACGTCTCCCATATATGGTAATATGATGTCTTGTATAGACTCTCACAAACACATTTATAGACTCATATTGTATAAAATGTAATAAATCCATGATTACTTTTAACCAAGTGACCGGAAACGATTATATCACACTTGTCTGCCCACAGGTGTCACACAGACAGTAATCTCATTATCTGTCGTATGAGTACGCAAACTCTGTCTTATCGGAGATTTAAGCCGATAGCGTTGATCGATGTGCGTGTTAATCTGCTGTGCCTATAACCACAAATCTGGGTAGCGCCAAGCACAGGTGCTGTATCATATCAGCCACTCCTGCAAATGTGATATTTAGCACCTACAGGGTGATTTGATAAAATCAAATATCTGCTACTTAGCAGACAAATAAAGAAAGAAAGAAAGAAAGAAAAGTGCGATAATTGACAGCACATAATAAAAATCAGTACCACAAATGTACCGATACTGCCGGAGAGAACCAAAGATCGATAGAGGTCATCCATTTTGTCATACAGCCATCTTCGTCTTCTTGCCAACTTCTCTTTTTGCTGGAATGTTCTTCCTTGCCAAACAGTCCCAAAGTTTGCTCCAGGAGACCCTGTCAAATGCCTTTTCCAGATCTATGAAACAATTTATACTTCCTCATGTTCTTTAGGGTCTTATAGAACAATTTCTGGTTTTCTTGCGCATCTATTTCTAGCTTTTCTCCAAATTCTTCCCAGGACTTCTGTTTTGCTGCTAGCACCTTGTTCTTTGCATCTGTTCTGAGTATTACATATTCTCTATATTTCTCTATTTGTCCTGCTGTGTTTTTAACTCCTAAGTATTATTTCCATGCCATTTTCTTCTCTCGTATTTTCTCTTTGACTTCCTCTGCCACCAAGGTGTCCTCTTTCTCTTGTTCCCAAGTCAGACTTCACCACATGCTTCATGCTGTCTTTATGATGTCCTTGAATTTAAGCCAGAGGGTTTCCAAGTCATCAGGTTGTTCTTCTGTGTTTCTCACTGCTGTAGCAATAAGCCTCTGATATCTGGTCTTAATTTCTGGCTCTCTCAGCTTGTAGGTCTTAATGCTAATTTCTCCTGCTCGTTTACTTAATTTCTTGCGTGATGTTAGGCAGTTCCTAGGCTGAGCAACTCTTTCAGTTGCTCTTTTGATTGTTAGCAGGTAGTGATCACTTCCAATCTCTGGCCCCCTCCAGACTCTAGCATCCCAGAATACTTGAATGAGCTCCTCCTAACTATGGCATAGTCGATCACTGACTTCTCATTCCTTGTTGGTTCACATCTAGTGTATGCATGTATGAACTTATGGTGGAACTTTGTGTTTGTAATGATCAGTTTCTGCTCACTGCAGAATCTAAGGAGTCACTTTCCATTGTCATTAAGAGTATCTTCTCCATATCTTCCGATAACTCCACCCCATCTAGCATGGTCCTTTCCAACTCTGGCATTGAAATCTCCGAGCATGATAATTTCATCTAGGCAGCCATCCACTGTCCTTTGAAGCAGCTCAAAGAATTCCTCCTTAACCTCTGCTCTCTCATCCTCATTTGGCCCGTACACTATGACATGGTTGACTATGGTTTCTCCTTTTAGTTTTACAACCATAATGTGCTCCGAGACATCATTTGGCCCGTACACTATGACATGGTTGACTATGGTTTCTCCTTTTAGTTTTACAACCATAATGTGCTCCGAGACAAAGTTCCATCCCTTGATACTATCTTTTTGGTTTTTTTCCCACAATGCAACCCACGCCCCCTTTAGCTCTTTCAGATGTGGGTACACCACTGTAGAGCAGTGTGTCACCGTCGAGATCCATGACTCATTGTCCCTTTTTCTTCATTTCCGTTATAGCCATGATTTCTTGTTTTGCTTTCCTCATCTCTTCCACCATCTCCTCTTCTGTCCCATTTATACTTCTTGTGTTCCAAGTTCCATAAGTCGTAGTCCGCAATCTGTTCCAGTTCGTCACTGTAGGGGACATTATCAATACTGGCACTTTTGGTACTCTGGCATCAAATCTTGCTCTCGCATTAATATGGAACAGTGGAACACAAAAGTAAAGAAGATAGTATCAAGGGGTGGAACTTTGTCTCAGAGCGCATTATGGTTGTGAAACTAAAAGGAGAAACCATAGTCAACCTGGTCATAGTGTATGGGCCAAATGAGGATGAGAGAGCAGAGGTCAAGGAGGAATTCTTCGAGCTGCTTCAAAGGACAGCGGATGACTGCCTAGATGAAGTTATCATGCTCGGAGATTTTAATGCCAGAGTTGGAAATGACCATGCTAGATGGGGTGGAGTTATCGGAAGATATGGAGAAGATACTCTCAATGACAATGGAAAGCGACTCCTTAGATTCTGCAGTGAGCAGAATCTGATCATTACAAACATAAAGTTCCACCATAAGCGCATACATGCATACACTAGATGTGAACCAACAAAGAATGAGAAGTCAGTGATCGACTATGCCATCGTTCGGAGAAGCTCATTCAAATATGTCCGAGATGCAAGAGTCTGGAGGGGGCCAGAGATTGGAAGTGATCACTACCTGCTAACAATCAAACGAACAACTGAAAGAGTTGCTCAGCCTAGGAACTGCTCAACATCACGCAAGAAACGAAATAAACGAGCAGGAGAAATGTGCATTAGGACCTACAAGCTGAGAGAGCCAGAAATTAAGACCAGATATCAGGGGCTTATTGCTGCATTGGTGAGCAACACAGAAGAACAACCTGATGACTTGGAAACCCTCTGGATTAAATTCAAGGATATCATAAAGACAGCTGCTGCAGAAGCATGTGGTGAAGTCCGACTTGGGAACCAGAGAAAGAGGACACCTTGGTGGACAGAGGAAGTCAAAGAGAAAATAAGAGAGAAGAAAATGGCATGGAAACAATACTTAGGAGCTAAAAACACAACAGGACAAATGGAAAAATATAGAGAATATGTGACACTCAGAACAGAAGTAAAGAACAAAGTGCTAGCAGCAAAACAGAAGTCCTGGGAAGAATTTGGAGAAAAGCTAGAAAAAGATGCACAAGAAAATCAGAAATTGTTCTATAAGACCCTAAAGAACATGAGGAAGGAAAAACAATGCCCTCTCAAATTTATAAAGGACAAGCAAGGCAAATTGCTTACTGCCCCGAAGGAAGTAATGGAAAGATGGAAAGAATATTTCTCAGAACTCCTTGATGGTGAGCAAGGTAAAACATCAGAAATGATAACCACTAGCACAGAAGAGGAAACCAATGGTGATGAAGATGACATAAAGATGGAAGAACTGAAGGCAGCACTGGAGAAAATCAAGATGGGCAAAGCAGCAGGGCATGATGGTATAACACCAGAAATGGTTAAGTACATGGGAGCATCAGGCGACCTGTTACTCTTTGTGGTGGGGCGCTGTTTGAATATATTGTGGGTTCGTTTTTATTATTTCAGATAAATTGCTACCCCTGTCCACAGTTCAAGTATATGTTGATTATGTTAATGTATATTTGATTACTCCTGCTGTTGTTTCATAATAATGCTCGTTATTCTGTTACGTCCAGGGTGACCCAACGATTATAGTTTTATTCCATACTCAACAACATACATGTGGGTTCTTTAACTGACCCAATCACCAATGACGAACTAAAACAGTCTTCCTTTTTAACGAACTCAACATCCTTTAATAACGTATATTCCTTGTAGCATAAAGAAGCGTTCGTCAAGATTAATCCTTAATTACCAAACCTCATCAATGCAGTATTAATCATATGCCAAGAGTATTCCTCCTCTTGTACAAACCACATCCATTTAGAAAGATGAACACTTCGCAATATGTTCCCAATGGAACTTACAAGAAAACACAGCGGCCACAAAGCTCAAGGTTTTTTCTTAACACCTTGGCCATACACATTATAAACATCTCTTTTCTCTCCTTTTCCGGTGCGCTTCATTTTCAATATTCCAAATAGTGCCGCATTTATCAGCACTGACTCAAACTCAATAAATCCAACATGTGGTGTGCATGGGCAGACACCACATATTACCCCCCTTGCGCGCTACTGGAAACTGCAGGTTTCCAGGCCATCATTAACTATACTTAACTATAATGATAAAAAGGAAAATCAAATTCAAGCAATGAGTGAAATGATATCACGATGAGTGAAATGCAGTTAAAATATGTGGCAACAACTTGTGAGCAACATATTAATGCTACAAAAATATCGCTATATAATCTACCTATCCCAGGACAGTTACGTATTTCAATGTATTACTCTCGACAGAGTATCAGCGATTACATTATTATGTCCTTCTATATGGACGATATCAAAGTCATACGCTTGCAACTGCAATGCGAATCTCGTAAGTCTTGCACTTGGTGATTTACAGGTTTGGAGATATGTTAACGCTCTCTGATCTGTCATTATAGTAAAATGCGTACCTACCACATACTTTTGAAGTTTATTCAAAGTCCATACTATACCCAAAAGTTCTCTGTCGAAAATAGAGTATTTAGATTCGGCTTCCGACAGTTTCCTACTCAAGTAGTAAATCGGATGAAACTTGCCATCAAAACTTTGTCCCAAACACCCGCCTATTGCATGGAGCGAAGCATCTGTTACAACAGTAAATGATCTTTTTAAATCTGGCAGTCTTAATATAGGATACTGTGAAAAATGAGTCTTAATGTTTTGTAATGCATGGTTACATTGTTCTGTCCAAACTACTTTGTTAGGCATACCTCTTTTAGTTAGATCAGATAAGACAGCAGTCAAAGACGAGAACCTTGGAATAAACTTGTGGTAAAAATTCACCAATCCTAATAGACTCCTTACTTGCTTCTTTGTAGTTGGAATTGTAAGATCAAGTATGCGTTTTAAATTAGATTCATCAGGCTGTATTACATGTCTGCCAATTTTGTGTCCTAGAAATGAAATTTCATTGAATCCAATTTCTATTTTGGATGGACGGGCTGTGAGATTGTGTATTCTTAGTGTCAGGAGTAAAGATTGTATACCATCTACATGCTCTTCCCATGTGTCATGAAACATGCAAATATCATCTATATAAGATATTAGGTCAGAACGGTTCCCAAATACTCGACGCATCATCCGTACAAAAGTTGCAGGTGCATTTTTGAGCCCAAAACACATGACATTGTATTGGAACAAACCCTTCGCTGTTGCAAATGCCGTCAACGGTTTACATTCTTCGGTCAAAGGGATCTGCCAATACCCTTTTGATAAATCGAATTTGCTAAAGAAAGTAGCAGAAGCTAAATGAGGTAGCAAGTCCTCCAGCACAGGCATTGGTTCAGAATCTGATATCGTGACTTTATTTAGTCGACGGAAATCAATGCATATACGAATGGATTTGTCTTTCTTCCGTACTGCCATCATCGGAAAACAAAATGGAGAATCTGATGGAGAGATTATCCCCATTTTCAACATATTGTCGACCTCGCTGTCAACCTGCTCTCTGATATGCAAAGGAATTGCATACGGTCGTAACTTAATAGGAGTGGGATCCGATAATTTTATTTCGTGAGACATAATGTTAGTTCGTCCAGGCAGATCAGATAATACATCTTCAAAAGATTTCAATAGATTGAGAATCTGATTCTTCTGATCTGAAGGTAAATCGTTACAAATGATTACATCCTTCCAAGTTTCAGAGGCTTGGATAGGTACCACAGGAAAATCAAGCGGTACATCCGCGAAACTAGTTGCTACTTCATCAACTAAAGCAATAGATGCCAGATGCGGAGATTGATTTGTGATAGATTCCCAAATATGTTTGAGTGGAAGAGGTCGAGAAATGTACGGTTGTAACATGTTAGTGTAGAATGTTTTTCTTTTACCCCTAATGTCGATGATGTAATCTACGTCGGTTTTCTTACCCACAACTTTAAAAGGACCTTGCCACGTAACCAACAAATGATCACCTTTAAGTGGCAAGAGAACAAAAACTTCATCGTTAATCGATAATGATGTTAATCTTCTATCACGATTAATACGCGACCGAGTCTTATATTTTGCTAATTCTGATGCTTCAGTCACGATTTCACATGCGTCCACAATGCATTGGCGTAGATCTGTGACATATTGGTGACTAGATTTCGTAATCGTATTATCATCATTTGTTATCACCAAATCATGTAAGATAGACATTGGTCCTCTTGGATTAGCCCCGAAAACTAATTGAAATGGTGAGAATCCGGTTTGACGATTAGGAACTTCTCTATACGCAAAGAGAACCGCTGGTATCAACCGGTCCCAATCATGGGGAAACATTGTTGTTACTTTGCCCAACATCTGTTTTAATGTAGAATTCCAGCGTTCTACAACTCCGTTTGATTGCGGATTTAATCTGGCACTCAATGTATGACGGATGTGAAGCACATCACAAATTTCCGAGAACATACCTGAAGTGAATTGCGTGCCATGATCTGACAGAAGCTCTTCAGGAAATCCGATACGTGAAAATATCGATAATAATGCATCAGTCACCGACATTGTTGTTATGGACTTAACAGGTATGGCTTCAGGCCATCTGGTGCATAGATCGATACACGTTAAGATGAAGCGGAATCCTCTGGATGATAACACCGGAAGAGGCCCGATTATGTCGACAGCCATCTTATAAAAAGGACGCACAGAGATATCTGTGGTCTGTAGGGGTGCAAACTGATGCGCACCCTTCCGTGCAACTCCCTGACAAACAGTGCATGATTTACAAAACATTGCGACGTCCTTATGAACCCCTGGCCAAAAAAAATGTGCCATCAATCTATAAGCTGTGCGGGCAATCCCCATATGACCCGCAAAAGGAACATCATGTGCATTAGATAAAACTAGTGATCGAAATGACGTAGGTACTACAATTTGTCTGAGTACTGAAGAATAATTGTCAAAACAACGTATCAAAATATTGTCATGAAATTGATACCAATGTCTGGCATTATTTGTCTGTGTAATAGTTTTAGCCGTAGCTAAAGTGAATAAACGTCCCAAAGAAGAGTCATCTTTTTGTTGGTTAATGAATGCATTTTTATCTATGTAATGACTTGTTGTTATGTGTGGGATATTATTGCTATCATTAAGTTCATTTGCTTCTGCAACCAACTGTGCTCTAGTAGTCACAGCATTGGATAAAGAAAGATATTCTCTTTCCCATGCAGAAATTTCATCAGTAGAACATTCTTTTATACCCTTTATGTTTCCCAAAATCAAGTCACAGCAAGGCTGGTTGAGAACACATACACGAACTTTCCCAGTAAAGAATGGCGTGGTAATTGTTACGTCGGCCATGGGATATACCTCTACCGTGCCTCCGAAAGTTATGCATTTCACTGACGTTCCAGTGAAACACGACGGAGGGATTAACGACCTTCTTATCCCGACAGTTGTGCAACCCGTGTCCCTTAAAATTTTAATTGGAGTGTTAAACAAAAACCCATTATGTAAAGTGAGAGTACCAACACCGTCATAAGATGACAACACTGGTAAGACATGTCCACATTTAAGCCGTGGTGTAGCTCCAGGTTGAAATAACATCTTACATTCTGTACAATTATTAGAATTTTCTAAATCAACGTTACACGCATTGGCGTGATTATTGGTTGAATGAATATCATTACTGACATTTCTATCTACCGTCTGACAAGCATTGGCTTGTGAGCGTGCTCTATTATGACTTCTAACGAAGTGAGATCTTCTGCGATCTGAAAAAATTGTCTGAATGAGAATGTCCATTGTTGTCCCTGTCATAATGGCCACCCCGCGGTGACAAATTATGATTGTCAGTATATTTGTTGTGTGAATACTGGTTATTTCGATACCATTGGTTATTGTTATAATTGTTGAAATTATGCCTGTCTCTACCCCGTGAAGGTGAGCGATTATGGTAAAAATTATATTTACCCCTATAGGATGTGTGATTATTTTCTCTATGATTATATCGTCTATCTAAACTACGAGTGCGCGATCTCCCGTGCGTCGCAGCACACGCAGTAGATGAGTCCAAGACTTTTGCTCTGCTCAATGACAAGTTTGGATGAGCAACGGAAAATTGTTGACCTAATTTTTCCATTTCCTCGATACTAGTCGGATTACGTTCTTGTAAGAATGATACAATATCCTGGTTTACCGAAGAAACAATTTTATCTCTTAATAAGAGATCACATAATCCTTCAAAAGTTTTAGGGATAGAAGCCTGTTCAACCCATCTTTGGAGACAGAGTTTGATGGAGGAAACAAAATCCTCAAACTTTTTACCCTCTACCGGCAACATGGATCGAAACTTTTGTCTATAGCCTTCCTGATCCAGACCATATCTGCGTATAAATGCTGCCTTTACGACCTGAAAATCATGTCTTTTATCTTGGTCTATACCCAGATAGACCCCAACTGCATCACCTGTGAGGAGACCCGAAAAAAACACCAGACCACGAATCTTTATCAATATTTAAGCAAGAGACTCTTTCCTGAAATCTTAATAAATAAAAACTTATATCGTCGTGAGGAGGAGAAAAGGGTGGTAGTCTTAAATTAAAATTAGGGGTTGTGATTGCCTTCTTCGATGAACCATTACTATCAGAATCATGGGAAACATGATGTTGTTGAAAACGAAGTTTCTCAACCTCAAAAGCTTTCTCCCTTTCAAATTTTGCCTCCTCGGCAGCAATTTCAGCTAAACGAATTGCCTTTTCATGTTCCATTTTCTCTCGTTCCGCAGCGATTTCTGCCATACGAATTCTTTCTTCCTTATTTGCTTTTTCTTGCGCCATAGAAAATTCCCTTTCTTCTCTTTCTTTTTTCTCATTTCTTTCTCTTTCTTCTTTTGCCTCTGCTTTTTCATATGCAGTCAAAGCAAAATTTTTTAAAATATCACCTTCCATACTCAGTGCCTTTCCTTGTTTAATAAAATAGTCAAGAGTCGCCATAGTATACTAAGAAGTATAACTTTTATAAACAATAAATCAATATCTATGTTATCCTCTGCCTTACTTAGTCCATCACACTATGGGATAGTGTGTCTGATTGGTGTAGTCACAATGTATGCATCACCTGCACAACTCACTTAGACGTGATATAATTATCGTGTATGATTATGCTTCTTGTTATCCACAAGAATCGTAGGATATATAACAGGCAATATTATTGTATTATAGTTGATCAATAAATAATGAATCATATGTATGCTGCAAAGGAAAATTATCACATGCCATGAATAACGAAAGACATGGATGGAAACAAAATAAGGAAACGACAAAATTGTAAATAGTCAAAAATTCTAAGACAAAAAAAAAATTAAAGTTTCCACCAGTAATAAACGAGACAAAACGACAAATCACTTTTAACATTAATGTAAATTTTACAAAAGATAGCCAGGAAAGACCCACGCCAGACTAAATTTCCAAACAAAATTGAAATTTAAAAAAATACGACAAATCACAGCACAGCTAACACGCATGAAAGCCTTAATTTCAAACAGAGCGGTAATCACGACAGCACTAAATGCTGAATCCCTGAAAGAAATTAATGCAATCAACCTATAGAAATACGACACTGAAACGTAAAATGCCTCCTAAACAGTCGCCCGCAAGAGACAAAGAAAAGAAACATATAACACAAAAGAAGCGAGATTTGCCCAACAATGATAGGACCAACAACCATGACGTTACAAAAACATCAATTATCTGAATCGACCATGAGTATCCACTCCACGATGTAACTCCAATGCATCGTTCTACGCAATATCACATTGAATCGTTCACTAATTATTCAGTTAACTAGGACTCTTGGACATGAATTCAACGTCGAAAATGTCCGACCTTCACTCGTGTGAGACACATTGCAGAGATAGTGTCAATATATAATGATAGAGACGAAATGTTAATTTCCAACGAGTGACCGAATAAACTGATGAGGTGACCTTATCAATGTCCTAATGGTTTGATCTAGTACTTCCGAGTCCACTTGTCCAGCGAAACGACCTCCTCGTAAAATCCCAGATTCATATTTCTCCCGTGAAGATATTCGTCAGATTGGTATAGCATCCCTCTCATGGTAAATAAGCGTGAACGATTTCGTCATGGATATAATGTTTTTTTTCTGATCCTCAAGTAAGGTACCAGGTCTGGGCATGACCTAGTATACGAATATTGTAAATTTCATGTCTGCACAAAGTTGCATTCCAACAGCTGTCTCTGCATAAAATGTTCATTGTTGAACAGCGATAGATTGATCAAACTTCCCGATATTGTCCCAACAAAGGACTCTGTCTGCCAATAACTTGAGCAACTGTTGCTGTCATTTTCGACGGAGTCATCTGTCAAGTTATTTGCTTATGTTTGTATCATAAGTATAATTGTGTCTTTACCTGCGATGTCAGGTTGATTAGGGGTTGTCTTCCCTTGTTTATTCATTCATTGTGTTTGACCTCTAGGGTCAGAGGTTGACAGTTCGGCGTAGGCCTATGGGAAGGTTTTTTAAGCGGGAGTGAGATATACTTCCGGGAAGCCGGGAGGTCCTGTTTTTCTGAAGGGACCAAGAGTCCATTGTTTTTCGGGGAGAATCTTCGAAGTAACTGCTATGGCAGTTTTCCCCAGTGAATCTCTGTGCGTCGGGATGACGACAGAATTCCTTGTTTAGTTCTGAGGATTCATTTTCCAGGTAATACCGACCTTTATGCATTATTACGCTTTTCGGTGGCAGAACATGTAAAGGATTACCTAGGGTGAACAGCAGCTCACTGATCCGCCATTTCAGAACTTATATATTTGTGCTCGAGGTAGCCATCCAAGACTGTTAGTCTTATATTGTCCAGAAATCCAGTGACGAAGATATATTGTGGGAGCCGCAGATTGGCGGAATTCATATCTACAATAAGTATTACTGCAGGGTTGATGATAACCTATTTAACAGAAGTACACGGCCGACGTCAGAACGAGGCCTGTGCTTTCGGCTATTATACTACAGCCTGATATGTGCAATTGGCGAGGAGTGCCAAGTTGCACCTGTGTGTCAAAGTAACTAAGGCATCTGACGCGTTTAGTCAGAGACGCCAAGGGCGACGCTACGAACTGTCATTATTGAAGAACTTTGCTATTGACCATGCACGTCTATTCTGATGTTTACCTTTTTGAATGCCAAATGTATACCTATCGATGTCAGGTCAGCATGACCTTGTTACACTGACTGTTCCTGTTGATATTATGTGTGTTCCCGTCAATAAATGTCTTGAAACATGCCTGCAGTGTCAAAGCATCCTTGATTACTGCATGTGAGAGTATGGGTTGCAGGATCTACATCTATACGAGCCTAAACACATTCGCGCCTTCATTCGCACCCACACTCAATTCATCATACGCTCGCACTACACATCTAACAACATGTATACTGTCTTGGGCCAGTGATCACATCAACAAAGAAAAAAAGACAGTTACATTTCTGGTGGACCAGTTACGTGGGCTCTTATGATACATTTCTTGTCGCCAATGTGGCCTAGAAACTTACATTTCTGGTGGACCAGATCTGTGGGTTTAAAAAGAACAGAGCGAGCATTTGACATTATTGTTGACATTTATGGATCCAGAAATTTACATTCCTGGTTGGCTGTTACATGTATGATGTCTCCAGTTTTGTCGAGAAAGTTACAAGAAGGACAAGTACACATTACACTTCTGATCTGTGGGTCTAAGCTACACACGGGACAGCCGTAACACACAGCGCTAATTCTACACTTGCAAGTTTTGGCTACAACAGGACAGATATAGGTCATCAACGGTTGACCCAAATAAACAGTACGAGCATTTATATTATAATGCTACATAAAGCATAACAAGACATGTACTGAAGTTAACTACTAGGCATTTGCTACGTGGACCATAACTGCATAGAAGGCGGGTTCCTATTGTAAACAGTACTGCTGGTTGTTACACGTTTCATTCAACAACAGACTTTTCTAGGTCAGAGCATTCAAGCTACATTGTTGGAGGTCAAGTGTCTGTAAACAGTACGTGGAAATAGTAAACATTCAATGTGCAAGCCCTAATTTGAGAAGGTCATAGTAACTTTGGTTCGTGAATACCACTTTATGTTACAGTGGATTTGATGTTCAGTGCGCGTTTGACATTTCGTTTCTGTGTTCGCAAGGAGCAAGGAATTTATTTTAGTTTCAGCTGTGACTGAACTTGTTCTGCAACACATTGAAATTGATTGCTATATGTTTATGTTATTTCTACTGTTTTGTGTATTTTTCTGCGGGTTTTTCGGTTGGTGGGTCTTACGGTAAATATGCCACTTGATCGAGGCTTACTGTAAGCGTTCTGTAGGTGCAAATTTTCTTAATTTGGAAATTTGCTAGTGACAATTGGTCGCTATTGATGTTAGCTGTGATGTAATTGTACTTAACGTTGTTTTTGTAATATTTTGTCTGTTTTTCAGTTTTGATTGTCGATTTGTTTTGTTTGTATTCTGTAGGTCTCTCCTTTCTTGTGTATTTCTCTACACATTTTTGGTTAAAACAGTGTTGCCATTTGTATTGTTTTGTATCTTTGTCTTTGTATTTTTTTTTTTTTTTGTACTACATTACTGTCATACACAGTCTACATACACATACTTGGTCATGTTTTGATATTATTGATAAGATAGACTCTTCATATAGAGTTTCTTAATAAAATATTATATAAGATATTTATACAAGTTCTTTGATAAAAGACTTGTTATCTACAAAGATTGAGACAAGGTGAAATACATATTCA
Organism: Oreohelix idahoensis; assembly: GCA_024509875.1. Taxonomy (NCBI): domain Eukaryota; kingdom Metazoa; phylum Mollusca; class Gastropoda; order Stylommatophora; family Oreohelicidae; genus Oreohelix; species Oreohelix idahoensis. Next base: position 1,343,809 of record JAMPIV010001483.1, read on the forward strand.
AGTTCTTTATAAAAAAGACTTGTGCCCATAGTGAGTGGGATATAAGGGATTTTTTTTTTCCACAGGTACTCAGGTGATTTTTTGGGTACATTATAAACAAGACTAAGAGTGTGAAAGAAAGTGAAGTGAGTATACAAGTCTATCATTTCAGACTTGTCTCCCATTAAAGTGGGATAATTTAATATATTTGCTTCTGCAAGTTACTGATCTCAGTAGACAAGATGTCTACATTGGACTACTTTATTACACAAGGGAGAGCCCTTGATAAGACTGGTCAACAGTTAGAACAGTGGGCTGTTGCTCAGTATGACAAAGCATTAGCTGCTGAAGAGAGAAGGGCTGCTGCAGAGAAAAAAAAACTATGGCTGAAGAGAAGAGATTAGAAAGAGAAGCAGCTGCTGAACAAAAAAGGCTAGACAGAGAAGCTGATATTGCTGCTGAACAAAAGAAATTGCAGATGCAGGTGGAGGAAAGGAGATTTGAAGCTGAACAAAAGAGATTAGACAAAGAAGCTGAACAAAAGAGATTAGACAAAGAAGCTGAACAAAAGAGATTAGACAAAGAAGCTGAACAAAAGAGATTAGACAAAGAAGCGGAACAAAAGAGATTAGACAAAGAGGCTGCTGCAGAGGAGAGGAAAGCTCAAGCTGAGGCTGAAATCAGAAAAATGGAACATGAGGAAAGAAAACAGAAGATGGAACTTGATGAAAAACTCGCAACTTTGGAGTTAGAGAAATTGAAATTGGCGAGTATGGGTGCTCAGCAAACAACTTCGAGTACGACAAGGGAGTTTGTTAGTAGGATTAAATTGCCTCATTTCAATCCTTTAAAGGATGACGTAGCAGATTATCTAGATAGATTCCAATTTTTGTGCGATACGCATAACATAAAAAAAGGAAAAAATATGTTGAACAACTGATGCCATTTTTTACAGGTGACACAGTGACTACTCTTATGACAATAGACGAACATGAGAGGACTAATTATGATGTTGTCAGGGCAGCACTGCTAAAAAAATATCAACTAAAACAAGAAGACTATCGTCTTCGTTTTAGGACAATGTTGCCAGAAAATGGAGTAGATTTCTCTGATTTTGTTACAAAGATACGTCGTACATTTACACGATGGGTTGAGTTGTCTCAGATTGAGAAAACATATGAAGGTCTAATGGACTTATTATTGCGAGATAAGGTTTTGTCATCTGTTAATGATTCTTTTCTTGCATTCCTTCATGAGCGTAAGCCTAAAAACTTAAAAGAAATGGAGGAATATTGTTGTCAGTATGCCACAGCACATCCCCATGCTACAGTTAGCAATTCTAAAGTGAAAGAAGGGTTGCCAGCTGCTTCGGCAACACCATATGGCCCTAATTTCAGAAAAAAATTTCAGGGTGCTCAACAAAATTGGAATAGGGGAAGTAATCAAAATTACACTCAGAAGCGGAGTAATCCAACACATGATGGTTCTTCGTCTATGCAGTGGAGACAAGATGGTAGTTCTCGTAATTTTAGTGGTAATAATTTGAGACACTTTCGCAAAGGCTATCCAAATAATAACTATTCAAATTTTCGAGGTAATCATTCTCGACGTCAAGATTATGACGATGGTGAATTTAGAAACCGGGATTCAAACCGGAATGATGAGTACAATAGACAATATGATCACAATTACAGGGGAAATGATAGTCGAAATAATTACAGGGGAAATGATAGTCAAAATAATTACAGGGGAAATGATAATCGAGGTAGACCTAGGTTTAACAAGAAAAGACCTTACCAACAGGCAAACTCTGCACAACAAGAGTTTGATGGAGCCTGTAATACAGCAAATGATAGTGGTAACTCTAGGGCTATCACTGGTTGTGCTTTCGATTTTGGGAGAGCAACTGAATGCCCCCAATGCTTAACATTGTTCGATTCATCGACTGTATCTACGCTAAGTTGTGGTCACCCTCTTCCTGCTCTACCTGCTACAGTTGCGCATGATGGGAGAGGATCTCTCATCTTAGATAAAGGTCTAATAAATGATAGGCTAGTCTCAGTACTTTTCGATTCGGGATGTACTACCGTCGGGGTTAAGAAGTCTCTGATAGATCCTTGCTGTGCCACTGGAAAAACAATCAAATGTGTTACATTTGGTGGTACTATGGAAAGCTATCCTACTGCTATTATTAGGATTGACACTCCTTTCTTCACAGGAGATGTCCATGCATGTCTTCTTCCTAATCCTATTGCGGATCTTATAATCGGTCGTATTCATGGGGTTAAGGAATGCACCCCGCAACAAATTTCTAGTTGGGAAGAAAAAAAAAACATTCAAACGGTCAATGCAGTGATGACAAGAGCTCAAGCTCTTAATCCCCCAACTTCATCTGATAATAGTAATGAAGTTGATAGCCAAGACGAGCACTTGGTGATTTCCCATGACTCGTTTGTTAAACGTCAAGAAGAGGATCCTTCTTTGAAGAAATACTTCCTTCTGGCAAAGAAAGGGGATCCCAATCAAAATACGAATCACAAATCGTATATTACTATGAAGAATGGTATATTGGTACGAATGGTACAACACTCGGACAAGTCTATGCATTCGCAAATTCTTGTGCCTAAGTGTATGAGAGCCTTAATTCTTCGGCATGCACACGATTCTCAGTGTGCGGGACACATGGGTTTTTCCAGAACTAAAACTAGAGTCCTTGCGTCATTCTTTTGGCCATTCGTGAATAAAGACATCCGAATTTATTGCCGATCTTGCAAAATTTGTCAAGAGGTCAAGTCTAGGGGTCCGAGACATGCTGCTCCTATTCAGGCTGCAGATATTCCGATTCGGCCGTTTCAGAAAATGGCTATAGACATCATTGGTCCGTTCAAAATTAAGTCAGCCAGAGGACACCAATTTATCCTCACTTGCGTGGACATGTGCACGCGTTGGCCAGAGGCTATTCCTCTGAAGAGCATATCAACTGTCGATATCGCTGATGCTCTTTGGCTCGTATTTTCTCGTCTGGGATTCCCCGGAGAAATACTGTCGGATCACGGCACTCAGTTAATTTCGGACGTTATGTCTCAGGTAATGGCTACGCTAGACATTAAAAGGTCTCTCAGTAGTATTTATCATCCAATGTCCAATGGATTGGTAGAACGTCTTAACAGGACACTAAAGAACTTACTTGGCAAGATAACGGAGGATCATCCTGAAGATTGGGACAGGGTTTTACCTGCTGTCCTCTTTGCCTATAGAGAGGTTCCCAACGAGCATACAGGGTTTTCTCCTTTCGAACTTGTCTTTGGCGCGCAACCGCGCGGGCCGATGTCCTTGTTACACGATTTGATAACTTCCGATAATATTGACGATGATACACAATCGTCATATGAATATGTTATAGCTCTTAGAGAAAAGATTATCGAATCGTGCAGGTTAGCAACTTCATCTTCCGAATTTGCGAAAGAAAAAGCTAGGCGATTTGCTAATAAGAAAAGACGCCTACGTCAACTTTGTCCTGGAGACAAAGCATATGTCTTACTGCCCTCAAGAGAGAATAGACTTCTCATTTCTTGGAAGGGTCCATACACTATAGTCTCGAAAATTTCTGATGTCGACTATATTGTCGATGTGGATGGAAGGCATAAAACCTTCCATATAAATATGCTAACAGAGTTTATTGAACGTCCAGACTATTTACAGCCTATTTTCCAGGCGACGGACGACTCTCCAGTTCAACATGGTCACATCTCATCCCTGTCCGTTATACAGGATGAGGAAACTATTTTTTCTGACGTGAACTTACCTCTTCCTGCGATTCCACTTACTTCAACGGAATCGTGGAGAGACGTTACAGTCTCTTCCAACTTGTCTTTTGAGGAACAGCGTCAAGTATCCTCTACGTTACAATCATATCAGGATGTCCTTACCGACATTCCTGGACACACAGATGTCATAGAACATGACATCATACTTACTGATCGTAATCCGATCAGAGTAAGACCATACCCAATACCTATTCATTTTCAAGCACAAGTCGAGAAAGAATTGGATGAAATGATTCAACTACAAATAATTGAACCATCCACTTCAGCTTATTCTTCGTCGATAGTTATTGTTCGAAAGAAAGACAATAACATACGTCTTTGCGTTGATTATCGCAAATTAAATCAAGTTACGAAGTTCGATGCTGAACCTATGCCGTTATTAGATGATCTACTTATTAGACTTTCTAAAGCTAAATTCTTTACTAAACTAGACTTGTCGAAAGGTTATTGGCAAGTCCCACTGACGGAACACGCCAAACCTCTCACTGCTTTTTCGACACCTAGGGGTCTGTTTCAATGGAATTTTATGCCTTTCGGGCTTATGAACGCCCCAGCGACTTTCGTGCGCATGATGCGACGAATTCTATCAGATCGTGCAGATGTCATTGCATATTTAGACGACATCTGTCTTTTCAGCGATACTTGGGAAGAACACTATGTGGGTCTAAAGGAATTGCTATCTACTCTACGTGAGCATAGATTGACTGCTAAACCCTCTAAAGCTTTTGTTGGGTTTAGTGAAATTTCCTTCCTAGGTCATCGAGTTGGTCATGGTCTGTTGAAGACAGAGGACCAAAACATTTCAAAGATATTAAAAGTATCTCGGTTCCGAAGACAAAAAAGCAAGTGCGTAGTCTCTTGGGATTGATACAATTCTATGGAAGATTCATTGAGAATCTGTCCTCCATTATGGCACCACTTTCAACGTTATTGAAAAAAGGTTCTCCTAATATGGTGCGTTGGTCCCAAGAATGCCAATCTTCATTGGATCAGGTTAAGAATTTGTTCTCATCTCATCCTATCTTAAGACTACCGACGATTGATAAGACTTTTGTCCTTCGTAGTGATGCCTCTTCCACTGGCATTGGAGCGGCACTAATGCAGGAATATTCAGGAACTCTGCATCCTGTAATGTATATTTCTAGGAAGCTGAATGCGGCAGAAAGGAATTACTCGGTTTTGGACCGTGAATTGTTGGCTATGGTTTGGTCCATTCTTAAGCTACAAAGGTTCCTTCTGGGCGCGCATTTCTTTATGGAAACCGACCAAAAAGCTCTTACGGCTATGCAAAGTAAGGATTTGAAGAGCTCGAGATCTACTCGTTATGCTATTGCTCTTCAGCCTTTCCATTTCACGGTGCGAGCTATCCGTGGTTCGGATAATGTGATGGCGGACATATTGTCTAGATGCCCACATGATTCCAGTTAAATCTTGTGTCCTAGTTTTTCCTGATATATTTTCAGACTTAGGTCTGTCCTTAATATCATAATATGTTGTAATACAAATGTATTTGGATGATGTTTAGATAATTTAACAAATTTCATTTTGTCCATCCATCAGTGATATGTTGCTAAAATAGCATTGACATTTGTATATTGCTATGATTATATTATTTAGTAATGTTTGATATATGATTGGTATTGCCAGCAACTTAGGTTTCTTGAATGGTATCCCTTAGTTTGTTTGGCTTAAAGGAAATATTTTCTCCTATGTTGAGAGATGATTTGTACCCTCTTCTATTGTACCTGATATTAGGTTCATTGTTTGCATGAGCACAGAAGTGATACTGGTGCTATCTTGCTCATGAACATATTAAAAAAAAAAAAATTGCATTTTTTTTTTACAGGGGGGTGGTAGTAATGTTGCTGTCATTTTCGACGGAGTCATCTGTCAAGTTATTTGCTTATGTTTGTATCATAAGTATAATTGTGTCTTTACCTGCGATGTCAGGTTGATTAGGGGTTGTCTTCCCTTGTTTATTCATTCATTGTGTTTGACCTCTAGGGTCAGAGGTTGACAGTTCGGCGTAGGCCTATGGGAAGGTTTTTTAAGCGGGAGTGAGATATACTTCCGGGAAGCCGGGAGGTCCTGTTTTTCTGAAGGGACCAAGAGTCCATTGTTTTTCGGGGAGAATCTTCGAAGTAACTGCTATGGCAGTTTTCCCCAGTGAATCTCTGTGCGTCGGGATGACGACAGAATTCCTTGTTTAGTTCTGAGGATTCATTTTCCAGGTAATACCGACCTTTATGCATTATTACGCTTTTCGGTGGCAGAACATGTAAAGGATTACCTAGGGTGAACAGCAGCTCACTGATCCGCCATTTCAGAACTTATATATTTGTGCTCGAGGTAGCCATCCAAGACTGTTAGTCTTATATTGTCCAGAAATCCAGTGACGAAGATATATTGTGGGAGCCGCAGATTGGCGGAATTCATATCTACAATAAGTATTACTGCAGGGTTGATGATAACCTATTTAACAGAAGTACACGGCCGACGTCAGAACGAGGCCTGTGCTTTCGACTATTATACTACAGCCTGATATGTGCAATTGGCGAGGAGTGCCAAGTTGCACCTGTGTGTCAAAGTAACTAAGGCATCTGACGCGTTTAGTCAGAGACGCCAAGGGCGACGCTACGAACTGTCATTATTGAAGAACTTTGCTATTGACCATGCACGTCTATTCTGATGTTTACCTTTTTGAATGCCAAATGTATACCTATCGATGTCAGGTCAGCATGACCTTGTTACACTGACTGTTCCTGTTGATATTATGTGTGTTCCCGTCAATAAATGTCTTGAAACATGCCTGCAGTGTCAAAGCATCCTTGATTACTGCATGTGAGAGTATGGGTTGCAGGATCTACATGTGGGTTCGTTTTTATTATTTCAGATAAATTGCTACCCCTGTCCACAGTTCAAGTATATGTTGATTATGTTAATGTATATTTGATTACTCCTGCTGTTGTTTCATAATAATGCTCGTTATTCTGTTACGTCCAGGGTGACCCAACGATTATAGTTTTATTCCATACTCAACAACATACATGTGGGTTCTTTAACTGACCCAATCACCAATGACGAACTAAAACAGTCTTCCCTTTTAACGAACTCAACATCCTTTAATAACGTATATTCCTTGTAGCATACAGAAGCGTTCGTCAAGATTAATCCTTAATTACCAAACCTCATCAATGCAGTATTAATCATATGCCAAGAGTATTCCTCCTCTTGTACAAACCACATCCATTTAGAAAGATGAACACTTCGCAATATGTTCCCAATGGAACTTACAAGAAAACACAGCGGCCACAAAGCTCAAGGTTTTTTCTTAACACCTTGGCCATACACATTATAAACATCTCTTTTCTCTCCTTTTCCGGTGCGCTTCATTTTCAATATTCCAAATAGTGCCGCATTTATCAGCACTGACTCAAACTCAATAAATCCAACATGTGGTGTGCATGGGCAGACACCACACTCTTAAGGGTCCTACAGGCAGCATGGTGCAACAAGACCATACCAAAGGATTGGGAGATCGCCATCATAACACCAATTTTCAAAAAGGGTGACAATCGACAGTGTGGAAACCATAGAGGCATATCCCTTCTCAGTGTCCCTGGAAAAATCTACTCTAGAATCCTAGAGCAGAGACTCCGACGCCTAGCTGAGCCACAATTGGATGAGGTCCAGTGCGGATTCCGAGCAAACCGAAGTACTCAAGACCTAATCTTCACACTCAGACAGCTGAGTGAAAAGGCCCTTGAGTATAAGAGTGAGATCCATCTTTGTTTCATAGATCTGGAAAAGGCGTTTGACAGGGTCCCTTGGAGCAAACTTTGGGACTGTTTGGCAAGGAAGAATATTCCAGCACCTCTGATTCATGCTATACAGAGCTTCTACAAGTCTTGCAGAAATTATGTGAGGACAGCAAACCATAAGTCAGAAGAGTTCAGGACCACCACTGGTGTAAGACAAGGTGATATCCTATCACCTTACCTCTTCATACTCCTTATGGACGATGTCATCAAGGCATGTAAGGAGAGAACAAGAAAGTATTCAGTGGGGTACTGGAAGATGAGACAGGTCTATATTTCAGAGCTGGCATTTGCTGATGATGTTGCCCTGATTGCTAAATCAGAGGCACATCTCCAATCCAACCTGCAAGTCTGGAAGGAAGAGCTGGAGAAGAGAGGGATGGTCATAAGCAGCTCTAAAACAAAATCCATGGTGATATCACGAGAAGAAAGAAGACATCAGATTAAGCTGGGAGAACAGGTCCTGGAGCAGGTCGACCACTTTAAATACCTCGGAGCTATTATAGACCGAAAGGGAGGCATCAAAGAAGAGTTGGCCACTCGAAAAGCAGCAGCTGGGAGACTTTTTCAGGCCATAAATCGAGGATTCCTCAGCAAGAGAGAGGTTGGTAAGAAAACAAAGATGGCTGTATACCGCTCCATTTATGTCCCAGTCTTAACATATGGATGCGAGTCATGGGCAATGACTACAACCCATAAAAGCCAGATCCAAACCTCAGAAATGAGATATCTGAGGAAGGTGGTTGAAGTAACAAGAAGAGACATGGTACGCAACCAGACGATACGTCAAGGCCTTAAATCCTACCCCCTGCAGACCCAAGTAGAACAGTCCCAATTAAGATGGTTTGGCCATGTCTGCAGAATGGGAGAAGATCGGATACCACGACAAGCATGGGAAACAAAGAGCCAAGGATCCAGACCCCGAGGACGACCCAGAGTCCGCTGGGAGGACAACATTAGACAATCTTTGAAGGATCGAGGACTAGAATGGAACCAGGCCAGGAGGAAGACAGCCGATAGGATAGTCTGGCGCTCTCTCTTCCAAACCTCTACACCTCATGGTAGAAGGGGAACGACTAAGTAAGTAACTTAGATTGTTTGAGTACTTTTAGAAACAATTAAAGCAATGAGATTAATAAATGCAAATATGATTGGCTGCTATGCAAATGTCATTTACTTTCCAGATCAAAACAAGCTAAGAAAAGAAGGACAAGTAACTGTTAGAAAAACTCTTTATTACATAACTGGCACATCTGTAACTATGCCTTCATAATTACCTTTTGTACCCCAGACTCACCAACAAGGGGATATTCTGGTTTTCTTAATCCCTGCTGTGAACAGATCAAAGACACTGACATATCCGAGATTCTTACCAATGTTCCCTCTAATTGTTAATGGCATCCGTGCACATAAATGTGACACTGTACAACTTTTTTCCAGTGACAAAAACTTGCACACACTAAATTTAATGTATATATTTTTCAATGCACGACCATGTTGGCTTTAATATCATCATACATGTTAGAATTACATTTGTTGTGCACAATATCCTATGTGCACTTATTTCATAACCTGTGTGCACATGCACAACTTAGAGAAAACAGTGATTATAATGCGTAACTGTTGTGTAATTTTTAGAAAGAGAATGAATGAATGAGTATATATATGTAGTCCTTTGCTTCAGAAGTAGGCTTCAGAAGGAAAATAAGTGAGATGCACTATGTAGCACAAGTGTGTGTTCACACTAAAGAAACCTGAAAGGGATAGATATTTGGCTAGTGCAAAGTGATCCTGTCTGACCAGGAGCTAATGACTTTCAACAAAAATAAATGTGAACGGCTTATGCGCAATAATCACAGCACATGAAATAAAACTGTCAACTTTCTAGATTCAATTCTTCAGATGCTATTGGCCTGCAGAATGCAGATCATCTTAGCAGTACAGCATTAGTTTCTGTCATTGTTTTAGAGTGACAGCTTTTGGCAGAAAATTACAGAGATGGTCAATCTCCATGCTGCTTAGATATTAAACAACCCCCAAAAATGAAGAATTTCATTGAAAATATCAAATTTTAGATACATATTGCACTGAAAAGTACATTCATTTGTCCACATTTCTGTATGTTTATTTTCACTAAAACCTTTGTGGATGATTTTATATAAATGTTTAAAGTATGTCAGGTAAGTGTATTTTTACCTGAGTGGTAGGGTACCTCCTTATACGCAAATAAAGCTGCAGATAAGAACGAATCACAGGATTCTGGTTCCTCCTGTGCGAGCTTACGTAAAATTGTAAGTAGAGTCCCGTTATATCTTTCCACTTGTCCAATCGATTGTGGATGATAAAATGTGCGGACGATAATATTTTGAAAAATCCTAAAAACTTCCTCCATCAGTTTCTCTCAAACTGTGAACCATTGTCAGTTAATATCTGATAAGGGTATCCTAATCTTGAATATATTGAGAGCAAAGCCTCTCCTACATGTACTGAGTCTGCTAAGGGTAGAGCAATCGCTTCCCCCCGCATAGTACATGTCTACCAGAGAAAGGATGCATTTTTCCAGAAACTGACGAAAAGCGCATACAGTCTGCTGAAATGAAGAATTTAATGAAAAGTAAGCTGCAAAGTATGACACAGAACATGGAATCAATAAAGGAAAATACCAGAGATGATTCCTACATAGCAGGGGGATACCGAGTTGAGTAAATTTTGTGTAAAAGTGTAATTCCTCCTTTTTTTCTTAATTTTCTCTAAACCTCATTTTTCACACAAATGTGGGCACGTTGCCCATGATTTTTCAAAAACTATTAGTGATACAGCAGTAAATTCTGGGCCACATGCTGTACACATAGTGCTCATTAAAATAAACTAAAATAAAGGATATATGTTAACAAACTACAAAACTGTTAAGAAATAGCTAAGATACCCCCCTTAAAAATTTCAACTATTTTTGGATTGGGATGTTAAAATCCAAAAAAACTCAGAAATCAAACCAATCAAAATTATTTTAGTATACAATCATTATCATATATTAACAAATGAAACAGCCAAATTTCATAACTCAAGTTGTATTCACATTTGAGAATATCTTGGGCAACAAAATACCCAAAAAAGCTAAAATTTGCCTTTTTTTCACTGTTTTTCCACCATAGATTGCATATTTTTAGTATATTTTTAGTATTTTTTTTATATTTTGCCTCAATGTTTTGTATTTTTTTTTCATATATATAAACATCAATATAAGCAAAACAAACTCTTCTAACAAGATAGATTCATAGCATTACATTTCTTCATGCTGATGAAAAGATTTATCACACTGGATAAATCACACAAACTATACAAAGCACACTGTATGACATCATATACATTTTTGTATTATCTCAAGTCACTTGATGAAAGACTGATTACTGCAACAACAACAAAAAAAAGTCTCGGAACAAAAATATCAATGCAATCCCTGTAAAATGAGACATAAGAATATTTATATTCTGGGAAAGCAGCATTCACTATATTTACAAGACTGGACTACCTACATGTAGAACAATAAAAATAGTCAAACGTATGCTTCACAGAGTGGAGTTGGAGTGAAACCATTGCTTACCCAAGTCTGCAGGGGATGTAGTGATGATGATGAGAGATATGAACTTGGCATGATTTAGTAACAATATTTATCATTACCTTTGAGCCTGTAATCTCAAAAACAAAAGGATGATGAAACTTTCCCCATCCCCATGGAATCAAAGTCACTGACATATCTCCAAGACTCTTACCATGTCGTAATGACCCCTCAACAAAAGCGGCATTTGAAAAGTAATCAATAAATATTCCTGTGTCTCAGAAGTAGTTTGTTTTCTTGTTTTCAGAGGAAAAAATCTTTGCAAAGAACTATGTATATAGCAGGCAAAAGTGGGATCTATGGTACTACATTCCCATGGTTGTGTAACCTGGTGTGATCACTAGCCATTTACTGCGCACCCACCTTTGACAAGCCACAAGTGCAATTGACAATGTCTCAGAAGAATAAAATTGTTCAACATTAAGGCTGACGTGTCCATAAGTGTTGAAAGATTACATGCATAATGTAGAAGACAGTAATTATAACAATCCAGTAATCAAAATCTGCAGGATGCAAACATTACAGACAGTCTCATAGTCTGCTAATGAAGGTTATATTCTGGTTTCTATTTAATGCATATGCATACTTGTGATAACATACACACTGCCTGCTGTGAGAAGGTGGAACACTTCAGTCTGGCTAACTTAGACAAAACAAAACAGTGTTCTTCGATGCCATCCAAATAAGTCATCGACGTCATTAGGGTTTAGGATTCATAAACCTAACCCCTTTTCTGCATTTCTTAATTCTTTTTTAAGATTGTATCAAACAGATGGCCCACTACTCTTTATTTCAACCATTTCATGTTTTCCCAAAGAGAAACATTTTAAGTCAATAAAGTGTTAACTGATATCAAAGTGCATTTTGATAAAGACAGCGTATTTTGGTCCAAGAGCTATGGGGAGAGGATCTGGGTGACACAGGAGCATAGAGATTTTGTTTGATTTTTTTTTCACCTCTTATAGAGCTTTAATATCCTGTTCAACCTGACCTGAGCCCTTTCAGTTATAATTGGTGTGTAGCCTATTGTGTTTCAATGCTAGCCTGCTATTAGTCCTGAAAAGGGCTGGTCCTGAAAAGGAACACTAGCTGACTGTCTGGATTCGTCACGTCGTTTGTTTACTCTTAATATGGTGGCTTGCTCACCAAATTGCTGTTTAAATCTTAGAACTCACCCGGTTAAAGCCTTTGTATTTCTCTTCAAGAAAAAAATGTTTTTTTTTTTAAATAAGCCCTGCAGCCAATTAATAGGCCTATTTGACTATTTTTTTTTTACATTGTGCTTCTTATTTGCATGCACTTCCGTAACTTGCAATACTACAGATAACCCGTTTAAAATGCGTGAAGTGCAAAATGACAATCAAATTGACACTTCAAACAGGTTGCACACAACCTTGTACAGTTTGCAGTAAAACAGGATCAAGGTTAGGCTATTTATAACAAGCATTAAAAAAATCCACATACACAATGGCTAGAAGATTTTTTAAACAAGCGCGTGTTTTCATATTTCTTGTGCAAAACCTAATGCTTTAACCTCGCTAATAGTTGGCAGGTCTGGCAGATAGTGTTTTCTTATTTCTGATAAAGTTCTTCTACAAAATAAGTACGTGGCCATTCTAGGTTCTTACCTTTTTTGGGCTTCATTGCTTTTCTCCAGCCACGAAAAACGCGATGATTTTGAATCCCGAATCCATCTCCATAAACATTATAAGATACATCAAACAGCTAGAAAGGCAGCTGGATTGACTATCAGTCAGCCATAATTGCTACGCTTTGCACACAACATAGAAATATCCGTTGTGTTCTGACTGGATCAGAAGGGCTGTTTATCATCTTCAATGTTGTTCTCATCGTAGAGGTCACGTGACAATCCGATTGCACATCGCTAAGTTTATTTTTCTAAAAATAAAACGCTTCCGCCAATTCTTAACCGTACTACAGCCGCTGAAAGCAATATATTTAATAGATTTAAAAATCTTGCTGAAAAGCAAATAGAACGTTTATGTCAATATTCCTTTTTTTTTTTGGTCATCAAACCTTCAATTTTATGACCTCTGAACTGCAGTACACATGACCTGAGACTGACCCAGTAACCCAATCGGCGCTCAGATTCTCTGTGATCATATGTATAATATTATTTTAATCATTTGACAGCAATTAACTTTCTTTTCCTTGACAAAGCTGAAGTAGATCTTCATTATAAATTTACAATGTGAGTTCAAACTGGAAAAAAATGATATTCCAAAATAGAAAAGACTCTAACACTTGGGTGAAGGGGTGAAAAAAAGAAATAGGTCACGAGGAGATCACTCTGCTTTTCGTATTATCAGCTGTTCGATTTAAATTTAAAAACTCCAACTCATTATTGTTTAATACACAACAAACATTTTGAAATTAACTCAAAACAAAATTAATTTTGTTGTGGTACCTATACACCAAAGAATAATTAACAAATAACTACGAATGAATTCTAAATAATATGACATTTTTAAATACGGTAATAGTTTGTTTTTATGCCTAACTTCCTTCTTAATTTTTTATTTTAGAAAAATCGTAACCTTTCACCTTAGAATTCACAAACATAGATGCGAAGTGTAAGAAAAAATCCAATGTTTTAGGAAGTATTATTTTAGAGATAACAAACGGCAAGAATATGATATATTGCTTCCCGAAATCGAAGAAGCTGTAAAAAAGCGAGACGGCTGTATGCTATCACCATTACCTTGTAACATTTAAATAGGAAAAGTAACATCGGAAGCAAACCAAGAAGCAAACCCAGAAGATAAAGTATACCCAGAAATAAAAGAAAACAACCCATTGAATGAGTTACTTTTTGTAGGTAACTGAAGTCTAATGATCGAAAATGGAAGCGAATTGCGAATTCATACAAATGCACTTAACTCAATCTGTAACAGGTACAACATGAAGACCAACACACCAAAGACAGAAACTATGAAGATCAGCAGACCACTAAGCTCACTTAACATTCATGTCAACAAAATCAAGCTTAAATTCCAGAGTTCAAATACCTTGAAAGCTTTTTTCTTTAAAAAAGAATTGAAAGAGAGATTGGATCAAGATGTTAAAAAGCCACTACAGTGACTTATTAGCTGTCACCACTGCTCAAACTTAAGAAAATCAGTATGGAAACTTAACAATCAATCAAAACCCTTTAGCTCCTCAAGGAGTATAGGCCTTCAACAAACAAATGCCAAGTCTTCCTGTCACGTGCCATTCGCTCAAGGTCTATCCATGTTTTCCTCATCATTTTCACCTCTGTATCCAGTGTGTTTTTTGGTCTACCTCTGCCTCTCTTTCCCTGGGGATTCCAGAATAAGGACTGCCTTGTAATGCTATCAACAGGTTTCCTCAATGTGTGTCCTATCCATCGCCAGCATCTTCTTCTCAACTCTTGTTCCACCGGCACGTGCCTGGCTCTTAACAATAGCTGATAAATAGTATATTCGTACCAAATCTTTGCTAGTAGTGTTAAACATGGTCCCGGACCAAAGCACAAGAGAGAAAATGCACATCCTGTGAAATGAGATGCTTTAGAAAAATCATGAATGTTCCAGGAGAGACAAAAATTATGGCATCACAAACATTTTAGACACCACATCCTTCATCAAGTATAGAAGAGAGACAGAACATTAAGTGGTTTGACCATCTAATGAGGAATAAGCCCGATACATTACCACTGTGCACCAACAACAGCTGAAGATCTGCTTGTAGCTTAAAAGTATACACTGATGGATCCAAAAAAAAAAAAAAAAATCGGTATAGGAATAAATATTCGAGCAAGGAAGCTAAAGAAATATGTTAGTGTAACTGAAAACGCATCATCTGTTTTCACAGCAGAAATTATGGCAATAGCAAAGGCATTAAAAAAAGTTACCGATATGGGACCCCCCCCCCCCCCCCCCCCCCCCCCCGATAATTAGCAATCTTAACCGTCTCATTATCGGCATCTAACGTAAGTTCCGGTGTCCATTAGGTATCCAGTCTTTGTATTTAAAAATGCGGGCTTACTTATTTCCTGTCTATATCAACAGAAAAAGAACAAATGAAGAGATGGGCTGAGCACTTCATGGAGGTGCTAAACAGACCACCACCAACAGTAACACCTGATTTTAATAATGAAACACCCACAACCACCTTGCCAATAACTTGCGATGAATTCACGCTGGACGAGATCAAACAAGCCGTTAAAAGATTAAAAAATTTTTAAGCTGCTGGAGTTGACGAAATTTCAGGCGAAATGATTAAAGCAGTTAATGACAACAACCTCTTGAGAATTTTAGTTATTATAAATGAAGTATGGAGAGAAGAACAACCACCACAACAATGGAAAGATAGTATTATTGTAAAGTTACCGAAGAAAGGTGATCTATCAGACTGTAATAACTGGCGTGGTATATCTCTATTATCAGTACCTGGAAAATTATTATGTTGCATGATGTTAGAAAGACTTAAATTGCATGCTGACGAAAAGATCAGAGAAGAACAAGCGGGTTTCAGGCCGAAACGATCATGTATTGATCAAATATTCACACTAAGAACAATTATAGAAGAATCAGTAGAAATGCAATCTCCACTTATTATCACCTTCGTCGATTTTCAAAAAGCCTTTGATAGTCTACACCGCCCATCATTGTGGAAGATACTTACAATCTATGGTTTTCCAACAAAATATGTGAATATAATCAAAGCGCTATATGACAATGCAAGATGTTGTGTTAGAACAAATAAAGGGAATACAGAATAGTTTACAGTAGAAACAGGGGTGAAACAAGGCTGTATTATGTCACCACTACTTTTTGGAATAGCTATTGATTGGGTTATGAGAAACTATACCCACAATGAACAATTAGGTATAAAATGGACAAATGGAAAATTCCTGGGGGACCTGGATTTCGCAGATGATTTAGCATTCTTAAGTTCAACACCAAGACAATCCCAAGAAGCAGTAAATAATTTGTGTCATCTCTCGGTTAAAATAGGTCTCCAAATAAATGCCTCTAAAACTAAAGCTATGAACTTTTCTAACGAGACCTTTGATATCATCTTGAACGGGGAAAAAACTACAGAAAGTTGAAAGTTTCAATTATTTAGGCAGTAAAATGACTCAGGATGGTGACACAACAAGAGAAATCCATACTAGAATTGCTTTGGCAGCTAGCGCCTTCAATAAATTATCTAACATTTGGAAATTACGATCATTGAATATAAAAACGAAGATGGCTGTATACCGCTCCACCTATGTCCCAGTCTTGACATATGGATGCGAGTCATGGGCAATGACTACAACCCACAAAAGCCAGATCCAAACCTCAGAAATGAGGTATCTGAGGAAGGTGGTTGAAGTAACAAGAAGAGACATGGTCCGCAACCAGACGATACGTCAAGGCCTAAAATCCCACCCGCTGCAGACCCAAATAGAACAGTCCCAACTAAGATGGTTTGGCCATGTCTGCAGAATGGGAGAAGATCGGCTACCACGACAAGCATGGGAAACAAAGAGCCAGGGATCCAGACCTCCAGGACGACCCAGAGTCCGCTGGGAGGACAACATTAGACAATCTTTGAAGGACCGAGGACTAGAATGGAACCAGGCCAGGAAGAAGACAGCTGATAGAATAGTCTGGCGCTCTCTCTTCCAAACCTCTACACCTCACGGTAGAAGAGGAACGACTAAGTAAGTAAGAATATACATACCAAGCTTCGTCTGTTTAATTCAAATGTTATCTCAGTGTTAACATACGGCTGTGAGAGTTGGAAAATAACAAAATCATTGGAGAACAGGCTGAATACATTCGAGAACAAATGTCTTAGAAAACTCATGAACATCAGTTGGAAAGAATTCAAGACTAATCGACAAATAAGAGAAGACTCTAGGCAGAAATATGTCTCCGACTATATAAGGAAAAGACGATGGTCATATATCGGTCATGTCCTACGAATGCAAAACAACAGAATACCACTACAGGCGCTCACTTGGGTTCCTGAGGGTAAGAGGAAAAAAAGAAGACCAAAAGAAACATTCAGAAGAACAATAATAAGAGAAGGAAGAACGTTGGGCCTAAATAATGTGCAAGAGCTAAGAGGTGTGGCGTAACAACGAACAACCTGGAGAGCACTGGTTTCTGCCTTATGCGCCGTGTTTGGTGCTTAAAGAATTTATTATTATTATTATTATTATTATATCTTCTTCTTCTTTGATCCTTAGCCGCCGACCGTCAAAGCAGTCAGTGGCCATCACGCCTAGTGGCGTCTTGTAGGGCAACAACAAATTGATTCCACTTTGCTCGGTCGGTGGCCATCCTTCGTACAGTGCCCCAACTCCGGTTCATTCTTTGCATCTCAGCCTCCACAGTCCTCAGCCAGGTTGTTTTTGGTCGGCCTCTCTTTCGTTTTCCTTCAGGGGTCCAAAGCATAGCTGTTCTTGTGATGGCATCGGGGTCTCTTCTGAGGACATGGCCAACCCAGCTCCAGCGTCTGCCAGCTATGATGGTGTGCATGTCCTCTTGCTTGCTCCGAGTAAGCAGATCTTGGTTGGTGATGGTATTCGGCCAAAAGATTCGGTGAATTTTTCTTAGGCATGTTGTGTGAAAAGAGGACAATTTCGACATTTCCTTCTCTGTAACTCTCCAGCATTCCGCACCTAGAGAAGCACAGAAAGCACACAGCTCTGATATAATCTTAATTTTGTGCTTGTGCTGTATTGAGAGGACTTCCAGATGTTGTTTAGGCTAAAAAAAGGCTGTTCTTGCCTTATTCATTCTGATGTTGATGTCTTTGCCTGTCTAGATACTTTCTCACAATATTGTCTCCCAAGACAGATTATAATTATCGGTAATATTGATACAAAGATTGGCCAGCGGAAACTACTACGTATTATCACCTGTGTTTTCGTGCATCCTCCAGACGGTCAAATACAGATCGCCGGCGGCTCAGACAAACAATATGGCTTTCTTTTCATCGATCGTGAGCTACCACCTTGTGTCAATAAAGATCGACTCTATCAAAGGTGGCTAGACGACTTGCGTGATAAAAGTATTACCGCTGACCTGTCTAATTAGCCTGGTATTATTACGATTCAATGGGGGAAACGTAAACAAGTATGGGAGCGGTTAGGGAAAAAATGTAGGTCATAAAATATGCCGAATAATAGGACGATGAATGAGCAAAATGAAGAAATGAAGTGATACTGCCGGAGAGAACGACAGTTATGAAAAGTGCACCCAAATAATAGGACGGTGCAAAAGGGCGCAAAACTAGTCCCAGTGGCGTATCCTGGTAATGCGAGCTAGGCGTGCTGCTACTTAAAATGAATATGTACGCCTACTATTTAACTTCTTCCCCTCTTAATTTAAAAACCAACTATATTCAATTACGCAACGATAGTTATTAGGGGTATATGTCAACTATCTCCGAAATACTAATTAACTTACAACTTGAAACTCACTGTCACTGTAATAATCTGCATTCCCGGCAACTAACAAAAATTAATCACAAAAAACACTGGACGGACACAACCGATTTTTACAACTCGAGAGCTGCAGGACAACCGCACGCATGTTCGCATTGTATTTACGTATCTGGCCATGACCCCGATCCAATCAAACCAGTGTTCAGACGTGAATCCGAAACGTGCCGCACGCATTGTGACGGAATTACCCGAGAAACTTCGGGCGATTGCTACCAACCAATAAAAAACTGCACTATAAAAAGCGTTTGGGGAAACTGAAACTAAATTATACTCGTAGATTCTATGCGGGAAAATCCGTTATCCTGGTGCGTGCGGTCTGAAAGCAGAACATTAGAAGAGAAATATTTTATAGAATAATAAATTAAATTTGTATTTTCCTTCGGGCATAGGTGTGCGCAGCACGCACAGCACACATAGAGAATACGCCACTGAAAACTACATGCATAACACATTTTGTTACATGCATTAAAAAAGGTAGGAAGATACAGTAAAACAAAACCTACAAACCCCTCAAAATACAACAGATTATAGGGAGATTAGCCTGAGAAAACGGAAGGGGATACATCATAAACATTGCAACGTTAAGCAACGTCACATCTAACGACAGAGAAATTGCAGCTGGAAGAACCAACACAGAAAAAACACATCCAATGTAAACATGCTATATAGAATAAAGAACACTATATACCCAAATTATAACCCACGTGGAGTTGAACAAGAACTCATAAGAATAAACCCAGTTTTCCTGTGCATGGACCAAAAATCAAATCAAAAGAAGATCTGGTTTCAGGGTACGGCGAAAACCAAGAGGCAGATAAATAGACATAGACTTATTTACTTAGTCGTTCGTCTTCTACCTTGAGGTGTAGAGGTTTGGAAGAGAGAGCGCCATACTATCCTATCGGCTGTCTTCCTTCTGGCCTGGTTCCATTATAGTCCTCGGTCCTTCAAAGATTGTCTAATGTTGTCCACCCTGCGGATTCTGGGTCGTCCTGGAGGTCTAGATCCCTGGCTCTTTGTTTCCCCACGTTTGTCGTGGTAGCCGATCTTCTCCCATTCTGCAGTCATGGCCAAAACATCTTAGTTGGGCCTGTTCTACTTGGGCTGCAGGGGTTGGGTTTTTAGGCCTTGATGTATCGTCTGGTTGCAGACCATGTCTCTTCTTGTTATTTCAACCACCTTCCTCAGATACCTCATTTTTGAGGTTTGGAGCTGGCTTTTGTGGGTTGTAGTCATTGCCCATGACTCGCATCCATACGTCAAAACTGGGACATAGGTGGAGTTGTATACAGTGTCGTGGAATATTCTAATCCACATATATAAATTATTAGGTAAATATAAAGCCTAATAAATACATATAATAAATAAAGGAAGAAGAATGGTAAAGAACAGTGCTGTCACAATGACAGTACTCGAAATCCCCTTGTTTTCTGCTTCATCTGCAAATTGTAACGCTTTCACGTTGATAGTAAAAGCCTACTATATTATTACCCGCGTTCTTCAATGAAACGTGTGCTGTATTTCTTGGAAAAACATTGAGATACCCAGCGGATCAATGACCTAATTTAAATATTTCATTCATTCCATTTTATACACGGCGGAACGAAAGACAGATGGACAAAAGGATAGCGGGAAGGGAGAGGCAGAAAGCCGAACACTAAACACGCTTCGCGCGATACACAAATGCTGCCATCACGCGTGTAAGACTACATGCACTAACTTTTTTTTTTTCAGACGGACAGTGATAAAATACATTACCCATCCCAGAGTTAGGTTTATAAATCATAAAAAACGCTTATTAGGAAAGATAACAATAGATGGGTTTACGGTTGAAAACATAACAGTACCCAGACAGCACATCTTCGAAACAGGAGGTAGAAAATACATATTTTGAACGCAGCCACGTAGCTCCTTTAAATTGGGATATTTGGGTTCCTTAGGGCTTGCTGACAAAGAATATGTAAAACGTTACGCAAATAGTCCAGGAATTAATAAATTATACCCAAAATAAAATAGTGAGGATGCCTGACAGCATGAAATCATTTCTGCTCATAAAATTTTTTTATAACGTGTTTGAAAAAACCTTGCGTTACAGAAATAGCCTACCATGTAAACTCCAAATTGATTGGAGCGCAACAAATGAAAGACGAACCACGATTGGTCGGACTATAAATACTATCTTTCGTTGTTAGGGGAGACGGGGAAAGGTAACATTTTTTCAAACACTTGTCGAAACGGGGCCTCATTGGCTAGACTCGCTGATATAATCACTTAGGAGCGTTAGTTCGAAACCACTTGTTTAAATAAGCTTGATAAAGCGACAGTGCGTTGAAGCCAGCTCACATTTTTGCTAAAATAAAAGCCTGGAACATAAGCAGATGGAAATTTGTGCCAGTAATTGTGCCAGAATTCATTGCTAATCAACGTATCTGTGTTTATTTCCATGAAATTGTGGTAAGCTTGAACCATTCAGTATCTTTTAATGAAAATTGAATGTGAATTGTTAATTATGCCTGTATATATATATGTGTAGTTCAGTGGCAAACGTGAGGTAAAGCCTATAATGCTCCAGCCTGAACAGAGGGTGTCGGAGGAAAGTCAAACGGCATGGAATGACCAGACAGTACACTGACACCTAGATGATTGACTAGAAAGAAATAATGCTGGAATTGCAGAGGCGTAGTAACCATTAAGGAGGTTAATGCTGGTATAAAGTACTTCAGAATGAAGCTGATAGTTGGCCTAACGCTCTGAACTCAATGTTTGTGTTGTATTGTGCTCAATGTAGAACTAGAGTATCAATTAGTTATGAAGTAGAAGGTACATCCTTCTTGATTTCAGGGACCGTGGTCTTGATGGTATTGAGCTGCACCTGGTCAGAGCTTTGCTGAATCCAGAGTCGGACAGCATACTCCTTGGTCTTTTTAGCTATCAGTGAGGTGTCTCCAGAGCCCAGGGGAGAATTCGAGCAGAGGAGTCCTTTCC
This sequence comes from Oreohelix idahoensis, assembly GCA_024509875.1. Lineage (NCBI taxonomy): Eukaryota > Metazoa > Mollusca > Gastropoda > Stylommatophora > Oreohelicidae > Oreohelix > Oreohelix idahoensis. The sequence goes on from JAMPIV010001483.1 coordinate 1,365,523, forward strand.
TGCCACCATCACTCAAGATAAGCAGATTTGGCCAGCTGAGCTCAACATTATGCCCCCTCATCTTGAAATGACTTTATAAAAATAACATTCAGAGGGGAATTTAATTGTCTTAATATCAGGAACTGAAACATCTCCAATACTAGTCCCAAAAGACAAACTATTGAAGTCATGATGACAAATACCAACAGAGCTTGAACAAAACAAAACCAGTATTACCTCATATTACCACTACACAACTGACACACATAGGATATTTTAATAATATATGTCACTACTATATTCATATTGGTAAATTCTGTACATATAACTTGTAATTTAAATTGATTGTGATTCCTGGTTCCCTTGTAGTTGAATCAGGACACATATTCATTCATGCCAGTAATGAATACATATTGTTATTTGAAAAGTTATCAGTGACTCTTTTAAGATATCCTTGTAGAGTGTTATATGTATGTGAGTGTCACAGTGTTGTCAAGAGTAGTGGATTAAATTAAATTGTTTATCTGTCTGTTGTTGTGACTTACACTTCATCATACACATACCCTAGACACATAACGTAGTCATCACACTATTCCAGAATAATTCTGACTGAGATATATAGATATGTGGTAGCAAGTAAGGTTATCTATAATACACTACTCTTAATAGATATAGATACCTTCACAGCTGATCTCAGTCAGTACACTAAGTCCCTTATAAATATTTATAACATCCCACTTCACCACATATATTGGGGGCTCGTCCGGGATTTTGAATCTTTCCCTATTAAAAATATTGGGGGTAATTCACTTCAGGGAATATAAGAATTAAAAGGTATCCTTGGGTGGAATTAAATAAGGTTGAGCTCACGGTGCCTGTGTTGTCCATTATATATATTTAGAATTTGAATTGTTGGTTAGACATTGTAGAAATTTACCTGATAGACAATGGCGGACCTGGCCAAGTTTCGATCTGCTGCTGTTCAGACTGCAAAAGAGTTAGGATTAGATGGGCAAAGTATGGTTGCCTATGTCACCACGGAATGTGACAAATTTATTGAACGCGAAGAAAGAAGATTAGAAAAAGAGGCCGAAAGAAAGTTAGAGGCTGAGACTAAGAGGTTGCAATTTGAGGCTGAGGCTGAGGCTAAGAAATTGGAGGCAGAAAGGGAAGACAAAAGATTGGCTGCAGAAAGGGAAGCCGAGGAAAGAAGACAGGCTGCAGAAAGAGAAGAGAGGAAATTAGCTGCAGAAAGGGAAGCAGAAGATAAAAGATTACAAAGGGAACATGAGTTACGACTAAGGGAGTTTGAGTTTCAAGGCCATGCTCCTGAAAATGGTGCCAGTCCCTTTGCCTCTGATGCTACGGTTACTCAAGGAGCCTCAACCTCAGCTATGAATTTTCATTTAGATCATTTTGTTGAGAAAGACGATGATATAGAGAGCTACCTAAATAGGTATGAGCTATTAGCTACCACGTATGGGTTAGAGAGAGAAAGGTGGAGCTTAAAGTTATCTCAGGGACTTCGTGGGGCAGCTTATGAAGTTTTTGCAAAAATGAGCAGAGGTGATCAGGAAAATTATGACATGCTAAAGCAGGCTCTTTTGTTAAGGTATGAAAAGAATGCAGAATTTTATAGGGAAAAAATTTAGGAATGCTAAACTACTGTCAGGTGAAACCTATCACCAGTTCTCTGCACGAATAGAGACATACTTGGAGAAATGGACTTCTCTGGGGAAAACCCAAGATCTTAAGGAAATGGTCCTTATAGAGCAATTAAGAGAGTCCATGGCTCCAGACCTGAGAAAGTTTCTCATGGAACAAGGTGCAGAGAGGCTGGATGAGTTGCTAAATGTTGCTGAAAGGTATCAAGCAGCTCAAGCAGAGGTAACAGGTAATAAAAAGAAACAAGTGGATAACTTTAGGGCACCACAGAACTTTAATAAATTTGATCCTAAGGATCAAAATAAAGGTAAGCACCAGTTTGATAGGCCACGGTATGAAAATAAAAATAAATTCCCACAATTCGATGAAAGGAAATATGATGAAAGAAAATCTTTCAACCAAGGAAAAAGGTGGTGTAAAAACTGTAAGATGGACAATCATGACACTGACCGTTGCAGAAGGAAACCTGTGTATATGGCAACCCTTCAGGTCAGGTCGACCTCAAGACAGGAGGAGGATATTATGTTGGATACCACTCCAGATGAGATGAGGAAGGCACAGGCTGGGGATAAAACACTCAAGCCTTGTTTCAGAAAATTGTCAACTTGTCATACAACTCCAGGCAAGGGAGATTTTTACATGAAAAACAAGTTGATATATAGGAAGGCCGGAACTAGATCCCATGGTCACGGACAGCTGGTTCTTCCAAAAAGATATAGGGCAGACTTAATAAGGAGCCTACATGTGAAACCAGATGGGGACCATGAGAAGATAGGTACCATCATTCAAAAGGTGGCTCACAATTATTATTGGCCCAAAGCAAGATGGGACATTGAGAATTTTGTAGAAAGGTGTAGCATAGCACATGAGGGAACACCCACAAGTGGGAACATGGATCAGGACCTGGACACGCCACGGGGCAAAATTAGGCCTGATAATAAAAAGAAATATAGATTTGATAAAGTGGACCAAATGGAATGGGAAGCCCCTTTTCACGGACAAGCTTCACTTAACTGTTTTACAATGGCCACTATGCGGAGAGTGCAAAGAGATGTCTTACCCCAGGATAAGCCGACAATCCCTCAATCGGACTTAAACCAACTGGAGGAAGAAGATGTAGAGAGGAAATCTCTCATCAAGAATTTTAAGAGGGGAGAAAGCCCCAAGACAAGAAAAATTGGTAGCGGTCGTTTTGTGAATGATAATTCTGGGAGGAAAAATCATCACTATAAAGCTTCGAATGGAAGAGACCATACCGGTGCATGGACAAATAGGTCCACACAATTAAAGGTCCATATGTAGCTATGTTAAGAACGTGGACTGATGAAAAGGCAGAGGAAAACATTACATCTTCATACCAATATGTAAATGAGCTGACCACTCGGTTAAAAACTGGCTGGAAACTTGCCAATGAAAATTTGAAACAAGCCAGGAAGAGACATGCTGCCTATTATAACAGGAAGGCGAAGGACAGAAATTTGGCTGTGGGAGAGAAAGTACTGCTTCTTTTGCCTGGGAGTCAGAATAAGTTACAAATTGGATGGCAGGGTCCATATACAGTTCTAGAGAAGGTGTCTAGAACAAATTATAAGATAGATAAGAAGGGGAAAGAAAAAATCTATCATGTGAATCTCCTGAAGAAATATTTGGAAAGAGAAGATCAGGAAGAGACACACTTGTTGACCTTGTCCATCGCCATGGAGATGAAAAAAGGAACCACTTTCATCATTTGAATATCCATTACACCCCTGTGAGACAGCAGCACAGGTGAAAATCAGTACACATTTAACGAAAACTCAGAAAGAGAGAGTGCAACAGGTTCTAAATAATCATGCAGAGGTGTTAACAGACCGACCAGGGCATACAAACCTATTGGAATATGATATGAAACTCATAGACTCCACACCTGTCTGTATGAAACCATATTCGATTCCGTTTGCTAAGGAAAAAGCTTTGAAGGAAGAGATAGACTATCTATTGAAGGAAGGAATTATTTCGCACAGTGAGTCTTCGTATAGTTCCGGTGTTGTACTCTTAAGGAAGCCCTCTGGAGAACATAGACTCTGTATAGATTACAGGAGACTGAATGCTATTACAGAAGGACAGGTGGATCCATTGCCGGATACAAATCAGCTGTTTGCCAGACTAAATAAAGCTAAATATTTCTCAAAAGTGGATCTGAGTAAAGGATACTATCAGATTCCAGTAAAGCCTGAGGTTAGACCATACCTAGCTTTTAGTACCTCAGAAGGACACTATGAGTTTAATAGATTGCCATTTGGATTGAAGAATGCGCCTAGTGTCTTCTCTAGAATGATGAGAAAAATTATTGGATCCTCTGAATAATCCCTGTATAACAAATTTTATGGATGATATCCTTATAGCAACAGAAACATTTGAGGAACACATTGACTCTCTGAACATGCTGTTTGATCGACTTAGGGAGGCAAATTTAACAGCCCGACCAACCAAATGTTGCGTTGGATGTAAAGAATTGGAATTTTTGGGACACACAGTTTATCAGGGAAACATGACCCCTGACCCAAAGAACTTAGAGAAACTAAAGAAAGCCCCGAGACCACAAACCAAGAAGGACGTGAGATCTTTTGTCTCATTATGTGGTTTCTACCAGAAGTATATCAAAAACTTTAATTCCATATGTGCACCGTTAACTGAATTGACACGTAAAGGACATCCAGATCGCATTACATGGACACCACAATGTGAAATGACTTACCAAGAATTGAAGGAAAAGCTCACAAGTAAACCCATTTTGAAATTACCTGACTTAAGTCAAGAATTCATTGTAAGGACGGATGCCAGTAATATTGGGCTAGGAGCAACTCTACTACAGAAATCAGATGCATTGGATGGGGAATTAAGCCCAGTGGCATATGCTAGCAGAAAGTTGAATAAAGCTGAAATCAACTACTCAACTAGCGAAAAGGAATGTCTTGCAGTAATATGGGCAATAAAGAAATTCAATATTTATCTATATGGGAAGGCATTTAAGTTGCAAACAGATCACAAACCTTTATCGTTTCTAGCACAGGCTAAGCATGAGAACTCTAGATTACTCCGATGGTCTTGACTTCTGGCTCCCTATAATTTTAGCATCGAGTATATATCTGGAAAAACCAATTTGGGAGCTGATTTTTTAAGCCGCCATCCGTGTGATGAGAATCACCGTAAACCCCAGAAATAATAATAAATTTCTCTATGTGTATATAGAATAAAGGACTGACATATAATGTCTGTTTTAAGAGGGGAGGTGTCGTGGAATATTCTAATCCACATATATAAATTATTAGGTAAATATAAAGCCTAATAAATACATATAATAAATAAAGGAAGAAGAATGGTAAAGAACAGTGCTGTCACAATGACAGTACTCGAAATCCCCCTTGTTTTCTGCTTCATCTGCAAATTGTAACGCTTTCACGTTGATAGTAAAAGCCTACTATATTATTACCCGCGTTCTTCAATGAAACGTGTGCTGTATTTCTTGGAAAAACATTGAGATACCCAGCGGATCAATGACCTAATTTAAATATTTCATTCATTCCATTTTATACACGGCGGAACGAAAGACAGATGGACAAAAGGATAGCGGGAAGGGAGAGGCAGAAAGCCGAACACTAAACACGCTTCGCGCGATACACAAATGCTGCCATCACGCGTGTAAGACTACATGCACTAACTTTTTTTTCAGACGGACAGTGATAAAATACATTACCCATCCCAGAGTTAGGTTTATAAATCATAAAAAACGCTTATTAGGAAAGATAACAGTAGATGGGTTTACGGTTGAAAACATAACAGTACCCAGACAGCACATCTTCGAAACAGGAGGTAGAAAATACATATTTTGAACGCAGCCACGTAGCTCCTTTAAATTGGGATATTTGGGTTCCTTAGGGCTTGCTGACAAAGAATATGTAAAACGTTACGCAAATAGTCCAGGAATTAATAAATTATACCCAAAATAAAATAGTGAGGATGCCTGACAGCATGAAATCATTTCTGCTCATAAAATTTTTTTATAACGTGTTTGAAAAAAACCTTGCGTTACAGAAATAGCCTACCATGTAAACTCCAAATTGATTGGAGCGCAACAAATGAAAGACGAACCACGATTGGTCGGACTATAAATACTATCTTTCGTTGTTAGGGGAGACGGGGAAAGGTAACATTTTTTCAAACACTTGTCGAAACGGGGCCTCATTGGCTAGACTCGCTGATATAATCACTTAGGAGCGTTAGTTTGAAACCACTTGTTTAAATAAGCTTGATAAAGCGACAGTGCGTTGAAGCCAGCTCACATTTTTGCTAAAATAAAAGCCTGGAACATAAGCAGATGGAAATTTGTGCCAGTAATTGTGCCAGAATTCATTGCTAATCAACGTATCTGTGTTTATTTCCATGAAATTGTGGTAAGCTTGAACCATTCAGTATCTTTTAATGAAAATTGAATGTGAATTGTTAATTATGCCTGTATATATATATATGTGTAGTTCAGTGGCAAACGTGAGGTAAAGCCTATAATGCTCCAGCCTGAACAGAGGGTGTCGGAGGGAAGTAAAACGGCATGGAATGACCAAACAGTACACTGACACCTAGATGATTGACTAGAAAGAAATAATGCTGGAATTGCAGAGGCGTAGTAACCATTAAGGAGGTAAATACTGGTATAAAGTACTTCAGAATGAAGCTGATAGTTGGCCTAACGCTCTGAACTCAATGTTTGTGTTGTATTGTGCTCAATGTAGAACTAGAGTATCAATTAGTTATGAAGTAGAAGGTACATCCTTCTTGATTTCAGGGACCGTGGTCTTGATGGTATTGAGCTGCACCTGGTCAGAGCTTTGCTGAATCCAGAGTCGGACAGCATACTCCTTGGTCTTTTTAGCTATCAGTGAGGTGTCTCCAGAGCCCAGGGGAGAATTCGAGCAGAGGAGTCCTTTCCTGCCACCATCACTCAAGATAAGCAGATTTGGCCAGCTGAGCTCAACATTATGCCCCCTCATCTTGAAATGACTTTATAAAAATAACATTCAGAGGGGAATTTAATTGTCTTAATATCAGGAACTGAAAACATCTCCAATACTAGTCCCAAAAGACAAACTATTGAAGTCATGATGACAATTACCAACAGAGCTTGAACAAAACAAAACCAGTATTACCTCATTTTACTACTACACAACTGACACACATAGGATATTTGTAATAATATATGTCACTACTATATTCATATTGGTAAATTCTGTACATATAACTTGTAATTTAAATGGATTGTGATTCCTGGTTCCCTTGTAGTTGAATCAGGACACATATTCATTCATGCCAGTAATTTTGGGTACCCAACTCTTGTTTGATGCATCCTTTCCGGTCTATGACAGCTCTGAGGTATTTAAAGTGGTTGACCTGCTCAAGGACCTATTTACCCAGCTTAATCCGATGCCTACTTTCCTCTCGTGATATCACCATGGTTTTTGTTTTAGAGCTGCTGATGACCATCCCTCTCTTCTCCAGCTCTTCCTTCCAGACTTGCAGGTTAGTTGAAGATGTGCCTCAAATGTGCAATCAGGGCAACATCATCAGCAAATGCCAGCTCTGAAATACAGACTGTCTCATCTTCCAGTACCACACTGAATACTTTCTTTTCCTCTCCCTACATTCCTTGATGACATCGTCCATGATGAGTTTGATAAGATAAGGTGACAGGATATCACCTTGTCTTACACTAGTGGTGGTCCTGAACTCTTCTGACTTTTGGTTTGCCGTCCTCATACAATTTCTGCAAGACGTGTAGAAACTCTGTATAGAATGAATTAGAGGTGCTGGAATGTTCTTCCTTGCCAAACAGTCCCATAATTTGCTCCAGGGGACCTTGTCAAACGCCTTTTCCAGATCTAAGAAACAAAGATGCATCTCACTCTTATACTCAAGGGCTTTTTCACTCAGCTGTCTGAGTGTGAATATTAGGTCTTTGTCGTAAATTTGATAGGTAGTAGTTATAGATTTGGTCCTTCTGAATAGACTGGGAAAAGTGGTGACTCAGTGAGAATTATGTATGAGAAATAGAGTTTACGAGTGAATAGTTTAAGGGTAGAATCTGTCACTGGATTGAGAAGATACTCTAGTCCAGCCTATCTTTACGACTGTAATTTATTCACAGACAGCACTACTGTCAGTACACAAAAACATATACTTTTAACTACACACACACACACACCGTCATGTGACAACAAGACACACAAACGTGAAAACTATGGTAAATGGAATATGGGTTTGGGCTGAGCTAACCAACGCAAGTAATTAAGTTATGTTAAGTTTATATCATATAAACTGTTTACAACATCCAACATCGATAAATCAATAAAATCATAGGTTACAGAGTTTATAAAAAAATACCCTCAATAAGTGCCCTCCCCTCTGTTGAGACAAGATCCCGTCAGAAGTTAAGAACCCCAAAAGGTCAAAGATTCACGCTAGGGTATTGTAATAGACAATACAGTAAAGAACAAAGTTCCTAGTTAAGCTATCCTGTAAAAATAACAGTATTGGCAAACAAAATTAGAAGTGAGTTCAATGATTATACAAAAGAAGAAATATTCACTCCGCTTTTTCTCACTCTGTCAAAATCTGTGGCCACATTTCAATCTCGCTTACCTATTAGTTGCTCACCAACTTATTGAACATACACATCAGTTGACATATCTATCATAATCCAGGGTGGTGCTTCTCCGAAAATAAGCCCCAGTTCCTCCACGAATTGTTAATTTCCCAAAGGTGGAACGCTTACTTTGGTAATGCTTATTGAATATGATATTGTCACATCAGGTATTTCATGTAGCAAAAAAATATAATCCGCGATCTAGTGGTCACAGTAGACAATACACAGTACTTCCACTAGTTAAGGCAACATATGGTTGGTAAACTGTTAGTAAGAAAGGGACGATGTAGAAAGTATCTCCCATCGGCTTTTCTCTCTGGTGTTGATGCCGATCCTGAAACAATGTATTCTCCGGGATAAATCCACTGGGAACCACAATTGTCAGTAGTCAGAAAAAATATGTTATGGTTAGATCTTTGGCCACTGCGGGCTGATAAAAATAGATTGAAAAAAATCTGGGTATTGGTTTGTCCAGTTAAAATTACCTATTACTGTTCATATGCTTAGACTCTCTCTGTATGACAACCAGAGGACCGAGCAGGTCAATATCACTGACCCGAATAATAATAATTGTTTACTGGTGCTAACTCGACCGCTGGTAGCTGGTTTGCGATCCGTGCTAAAATTAGGGAGAAACAAAAACATATAATCACAATATCAATAACCTATCATATTCACGCGCAAAGTTAAGATCTCTTATCCACTCCGTCATTTAATTAAATTAAAAGCACACAGGTCTTAGCCTATCTTATCACGCTGCGCTCACCGGTTTAGGGTTTGGATTTTAAGGTAGTTGCCTTTTGTTAGTTCCCGCCTCGGTAAACTCTCAGCGCACAATATCAGTGATAATTTTATTATGACTACTTTACAAATATCGCTTGTCATTACTAGCTATTTGTTTCGCCATATGATATTACACTAGTTACTTACACAGTTACACATAATGGATTAGGAGTAAGTTTATATTCCGTCAACAGTCAGTCACCTAGGGTATCTATTAGTCAATTAAACATCTCTTTCTGGGTGATAGCGAGTAATTTAAATCTACATTACACTGGAAAAATTTACTATGCGTTATTTAATTACGATAGTATTAGCACTTAGAAAAATCCCAATGAATTATAATGATGAATTTAACACACAGAATCACTTGAATGCTAATATATATTACCGCAAATCAGAAATATGAACCAATCTCCACCCCCCCCCCCCCCCGAAAATGGTAACCATACAAGGTACGTCTTTAGTCTTATCGCCCTTGATTCTTCAAACAAACAAACCGTTAGCGGCTGGCCTTCTGCTCGCGTTTTCCCTGATCAGAGAACGATTACATCAGCCGCGCACTCCGGTCTGTTTAACCATCAATCAATCAATACCCTTTAGCTCCCCAAAGAGCATATGCCTTCAACAAACACGTGCCATCTTCCTGTCCTGTGCCATCCGCTCAAGCTCTTTCCATGTCCTCCTCATCATTTTCACCTCTGTATCCAGATCTCTTCTCCGTGTGTTTTTGATCTACCTCTGCCTCTCTTTCCCTGTGGATTCCAGAACAAGGACTGCCTTGTAATGCTATCAACAGGTTTCCTCAATGTGTGTCATATCTATCGCCAGCATCTTCTTCTCAACTCTTGTTCCACTGGCACTTGTCTGGTTCTTGTCATCAATTCCACATTTGTGACTTTTTCATACAATTTCGGTCCTTCTATTCTACGCAAAGCACCCGTTTATAAAAGTCTGTAGCTTTTTGGTTGTTGTTTTTGTTGTTCTCCATGTCTCAGAGCCATACAATAGGACTGACTTCACATTTGAGTTGAAGATTCTTATTTTCGTTTTGGACTTGATTTCTCTTGTTCTATATATGTTTTCCAATGCAATGAAAGCTCCTCTTGCTTTTTGTATTCTTATTTTGATATCACTGTCTGTCCCTCCAACTTTGTCTATATTACTTCCAAGATATGTGTAAGATTCTACATCTTTTAGTGGTGTTTCTTCAAGTTCAACCTTGTTGTCATTTCTTGCATTTATTCTCATAATCTTTGTCTTTTCCCTGTGTATTTTCAGGCCCACTTGTTGTGACCTCTCATCGAGAATTTTCATTTTCTCTTGCATCTGATTATGGTTATGGGACAGAAGAGCCAAGTCATCTGCAAAATCCAGATCATCAAGCTGTTTAGTCAGATTCCACTGGATCGCGTGATAATTGCGATAGCGAATCAGGGTTCTTGTTGACTGTTATTTTGCCTGTCCGAATGAAGGTAAACCTTTGCAGCACGTCAACAGAAAAATAGGCGTGGCTTCAAAGGTGAGTCCGCAGTCGGTGGATTTCATGGCTTTCGCGTAGCAAAAAATATAAACCTTAGATGGGGAAGGGGGGGGGGGCAAAAGTAGACGGTCACTGCTGCACTATTTACATATATATATGTGACAATCTTGAGTACTTCGGAAGGCTCGGAAGCCACACTGGACCTCATCCATTTGTGGTTCAGCTAGGCGTCTGAGAAGAGATATGCCTCTATAGTTTCCCCTTTTTGAAAATTGGTGTTATGATGACAATCTCCCAATCCCTTGGTATGGTCTTGTTGCATGCACCACGCTGCCTGTAGGATCCTTGAGAGTAATAGTTCGCCTGCTGCTCCCATATACTTAACCATTTCTGGTGTTATACCATCATACCCTGCTGCTTTGCCCATCTTGATTTTCTCCAGTGCTGCCTTCAGTTCTTCCGTATTTATGCCATCTTTACCACCATTGGTTTCCTCTTATGTGCTAGTTGTTATCATGTCTGATGCTTGACCTTGCCCCACCGTCAAGGAGTTTTGAGAAATATTCTTTCCATCACTTCGTCTGGGGAGCCGCGGTAGCGCAGTGGTTAGTGCACTGGCTTCCTAGCTCGGTGGTCCATGGTTCGATCCCCAGTTGATGTCGGATTTTTTAGACCGCACACGGCTCCGGGGTCGATACAGCCTCGCGAATTGGGTACCAGATTTACTCTGGGAAGGTTAAGGCGGCTGGCGTGATGCTGACCACATCACTCCTAGTGTGTCGATGGTCAAGAAAATATGGGCGTAACACCATATTCCCAATATGCCTCAATGGGCGTGTAACGGGATCCTTTACCTTTTACTTTCTTTGGGGCAGTAAGCAATTTGCCTTCATTGTCCTTTATAAATTTAAGAGGGCACTGTTTTTCCTTCCTCGTGTTCTTTAGAGTCTTGTAGAACAATTTCTGGTTGGTCTAAAAACTCAGCAAAAAGAACTAAAAACACAGCAGAAAAAAACACTTTTAGCTCCTAAGTATCGTTTCCATGCCTTTTTCTTCTCTCTTATTTTCTCTTTAACTTCCACTGTCCCCCGAGGTGTCCTCTTTCTCTTCTTCTCAAGTCGGACTTCACCACATGCTTCTGCTGCAGCTGTGTTTATGATGTCCTTGAATTTAAGCCAGAGGGTTTCCAGGTCATCAGGTTGCTCTTCTGTGTTTCTCACTGCTGTAGCAATAAGTCCCTGATATCTGATCTTAACGTCTGGCTCTCTCAGCTTGTAAGTCTTAATGCTCATTTCTCCTGTTCGTTTACTTAGTTTCTTGCGTGATGTTAGGCAATTCCTAGGTCGAGTAACTCTTTCAGTTGGTCTTTTGATTGTTAGCAGATAAAATGGATAGACAGCACCACTTAAATCCTACAACAACACGTGCTCGCCACACATTTGGTTGAAGAACGCAAACTTCTGCTCCCCACAACTCTTCACTTCAACTGTGGAGCAAAAATGTCAAGTAAATATTTATTTATTATTTTTTATGAAATTTAACTGTGTAAATTGTTTTAAGAAAAACAAACACATTTGGGAATGTTCTGTAAAGCCCTAGTCTAGTATTTCAACTAGTCTTTCCTCGTATAAATGAACAAATGTTTTATGCCACAACTCTTTATGAATAGAAATAAGACAGAGTGTTCTTTAGTGTTTTATATAACCAATCCTAACATACGGAAGTGAGTCATGGACAATTAGTAAACAAGCAGGAAAAACTCTGGAGGTGACAGAGTTGTGTATTTACAGAAAATTGTTAAAAATAGCACGGACAGCTAACAAGAATGATGAGGATGCCCTGAACGAGGACAATGCTCATAGGAAAAGCTTATTACTCTCATGTTAGATGGGAAACAATCCCCTTCTCTTTGGGCATCTTATGAGAAGTGTAACATTACGGCTTGTTTGCTTTTACGTAATTTCCTCTCATCGCCTTTATTATCTATTATATCGGCATAGTTAACGCACATAATTTCGTGCCTTTCCTCTAGTCCGAAGTGTTATCCTTTTTTCCTACTATCATTGTTCACGTTTCACGCTTCGATACATGACACGGCCAGACAATCGCCCGTCCCTGAGAGATTAATTGAATCACGAAACGTGAAAATACCACATTGACTCCAAGTAAATACGAGCATAAAGTGTTCGTTCAAGATTGCATAATCACTTCCGATCCGATAGTTGAATGGACTTGCAATACGGGTTTAATTGTATAGACCACGATTTTTCTAGACAGGCAGTCGGATTTGCGACAGGTCCTGCGATACAAGAGATCGACAGAGTCTGATAAACAAAGTAATCAGACTTCCGAATTACTTGGGATAGGTGATTATAGATAAACGCAATCTTGGAAGACATTTTGATTTTTATAAGCATTACTGTATCATAACATGTTACTGTGAATGCCATTTGTTTGGCAATTCGAATTGTTATATACAATCTGATTGAGAGTTGCCTAGTAGTAGACAACAAGAGTGCGTGGGTGAAGTATGAGATATATTGTAGAACATTTTTTTAGACATACGACACTGCATTCCCGAAATCGTCAAGTAGACAGCTCGGACTGAAGCCAGGAAGCAATAGAAGTAAAGATTCTGATCTTAAATAGGACCGGACTTAGTGGAACACTTCTGAACACTACAGCAAGGAAACCCTAAGTTATTCATACAGAAACAGGATTTATACAGAACTTACTCACAAAGTCGCAGAGGGATTGTTCATAGAACTAAATACCCCGATGTGCGTTCTAGGCATCTATATCAAGTTGCCAAGACTTCTTACCTGAGCAAGAAGTCTAAGATTTCTCAATTATTGGTGAGTTGTAACATATTTCTTATACTTTGAATCTTACATTTAATACTTGCTAGTGGTGTTAAAGATTCATACTAGGCTGGTAACCTCAGCATGTGAAAAAAGATACATTCATGAACCACCACAGCAAACGCTGGTGATTGCTTCATGCTAGTTTTCACGGAAGAACCAAAAGCAGAGGTAACCCTAGACCCCGAATGGAGCATAGAGTGAGTGATGATTACATCAGCCTGTGCATAGTTATATTATCATTTTGTGAATGTATATTTAATATGTTCCTTCAGGCACAAGCCATTGCCGCTGTCCAGTCACAAAATTTTCCTTTAACTGATATACTGGTGATTTTTTATCACATGCCCTGAGTGATATGTTGTACGCTCAGGGAGAGAAAAAAATCTGAGAAAACAAACGGCTGACGGACAGCGGGAAAGGCGCCTGATTAACATCAGGAAAACAAAGAATTAGCAGCGGAATTTGTTCTTTTATTTTCTCTAAAGTTTGTGATACCAGTACGAGGTGACCCGACTATTTGTAGTACAACAGAGAAAGACCATTTGCTGTGCAACCATTTAGTGGTTCAAGAGCTGGATCGACATTTGTAAACCTGCATTCCACTGGTGGTGAAAATTCTTGCTTTTAACAGGAGAGGTTACTTCCTGAACTGATCTGGAAATGTGACCTCACCCCAGAGACGAATCTACGGAAAAGCAACATTGGTACTTAAGCATTTTGGCAAGTACCAATTTTAACAGGCCAAACACGACCACATTTTATTTGCCTTTATTCATCAAGCCTAAATAATTTATGTGAAGAAACCTATTTTTAAAAATGACCAACGAACATGTATTTACAAGTGTTAAAGCAATTGATCATTAAATATGTATATGTTGATTTTGACAAATTCATATTACAGAGCGGAAGGCACATGTATAACTCAGAACCTCTAGTGTGTATATATATATATATATATATATATATATATATATATATATATATATATATTATATTTATATATATATATATATATAGCATATATATATATATATATATATATATATAATAAGCGGAATTTCGCTGAATTAAATCAGCTGGGGGGCTTGAACGAGCTAAATCATACAATATACAACTCCACAAAAGGCGGCGTCAGATACCTTGGTCAGATAAAAAGTTAACGTGCTCAGGACTCATTCAGCATTGTTCTTGACTTTTGAAATATCTTGTGAAAACTCCCTCGTTTAAGGAGGTATATAAAATATATATATATATAAATTATATATATATATATATATATATATATATATATATATATATATATATATATATATATATATATATATAAATCGTATGTTTTTGTAGTACCTATATGTAATTCTTGTCTTTGTCACCTGTTTGTGGCTGACGAAGGGTAAAACCCGAAACGTCCCTTGTTTCATGTGAATCTTTATTTGTAGAACTGATTCAATACCGTTTTATTGGTTTATATACTTATATTCCTTACCAGTTTTACAGCAGCCCCTTAATTTATTTACCTCGATGTAGAAGCATCATTATCCTTCTGTCTACAACTCTGCCAAGAGTAATCTTGTGTGAAGGTAGACACGTTTGAAGACCCACATTAGATACTCTAGGATTTGGCCAACTTTTAGACAGCTACTGCAGAGCAAGGTTAAGCAACCCGTGACAAGAAGAAGAAAGTTGGAATAACCGGTAACAACATGAAAAATGGAAGGAAAAAGAGATAGAGAACGAGAAAGAAAGAAGAAACTATACCGTTTAACATTCTGGCATGGAAAGACAGTCAACATCAAAATTGATAAACAGTTCCGGAGACAAGAATTTGGAAGGGAATGATCGCCCACGCCATCAGGCATGGTGCTTGAATAAAACGAAGTCTTTTAAAACAGGCACGGATGGGTGTGGAAAAAAAAAATCGAAAAAAGGTGATTCGTCTTACGAAGACAAAAGACAAAGAAAATAGCCAACGTTACGGCCACAAGTCCTTCGTCAGGGAAAGGAAAGAAAGTGAAGGCTAGATAGATAGGATAGGAGGGGGGGGGGGGGGGGGGAGGGGGGGGAGGGGAAGAGGGGGGGGCGGGGGGGGGGGGGAGGGGGGGGGGGGAAAGGGGGGGGAGGAAGGGGGGGGGGGGGGGGGGGGGGGAAAAAGGGGGGGGGGGGGGAAAGAAGGATAGGTAGATAGAGACACGAGATAACAGAGACACAGTGCAGTCAATATATATATATATATATATATATATATATATATATATATATATATATATATATATATATATTATATATATATATATATATATATATATATATATATATATATATATATATATATATATATATATATATATATATAAAGTCGAGGAAGTTGAGGGAAACTGCGGTAAGACGTGGAGTACAATGGATGGGTGTGAAAAAAAAATCGAAAAAAGGTGATTCGTCGTACGAGGACAAAAGACAAAGAAAATAGCCAACGTTACGTCTTACGGTACCGCAGTTTCCCTCAACTTCCTCGACTAAAACAGGTACGATGTTTTGTTAAAGGCTGAAGTGTGACAAGGAAGAATCTTGTCGCCATTTCTCTTCCTATTGGTTGTAGATTGGGTAATGAAAACATAGACTTCTGTCAATAGACATGAAATCCAGTGGACTGTGACTAAACAGCTTGATGATCTAGATTTTGCCGACGACCTGGCTCTCCGGTCCAATAATCGTAATCAGATGCAAGACAAATTCAAAGTGCTGAATGAGTGGTAACAGTCAGTGAGTCTGAAAATATACAGGAAGAAAGCAAAGAAAACGAGAATAAATGCAGGAAACGATAACAGTATTGTACCGGTACTTAAAGAAGCACCATTACAAGATGTAGAATCATATATATACCTCGGCAGCAATATAAACAATGTTGGAGGGACTGACGAGGATATTAAAATAAGAATCCACTTAAAGGGTTTCTTTCGTTGGTCTGCTCATAAGGGTGAGTAGAAGGATGTCAAAACATCAGATGCAAGGCTCGCCGTTATTATAAGCGTATAACACCATATGAAATAACAAAATATTAAACGGAACACCTTGGTAAAAGGGTCAACAATCGCACTTAATATGTGAATTAACTCAGTGTGTCCGATCCAACACTTTTAATTTACAGCCACAGCGTCCATACGAGTCCGCTATTCATGATCATATCTTTTAAATTTCATGTACGCTTCATCAAAAACTATTCCTAGCAACACGCTTAATCCGCTTCTTTTCATCCACAAATTATTTCTTATAGAACATCTTACCGCATTCCACTATGACAAGAGATCATATTCCACATACTATTAGATTTTCATCCATAGACCCAACCCAACTGATACAAAAGAAACACTTGACAAACAATTGATACACGTCAGTTTCAGACACACGTTCGACAGTAATGACCCACGTCTCTAATCAAAACAAAAGTACGTCATCACATAACAACACGAACACTTGCATAACGTTGTCTTCCAAATACTTTCAAATAAGATTTACTATTTGCACCGTAACAAATACAAAAGGACAGAGGACATTTTATAGCATTGGGAAATACATGGAGATCAAAAGAAATCAAGTCCAACACAAAAACCAGAATCTTCAGTTCACATGTCAAGTCAGTCCTATTGTATGGAGAATGAAAAACAACAGCAACAAAAGCTGCAGACTTTCATAGATGGATGCTAGCGTCGAAAAGAAAAAAAATTGAAATTGTGCGTCTAGGTCACAGGTGTGGAATTGATGACAAGAATCAGACAAGTGCCAGTGGAAGAAGAGATGAGAAGGAGAAGCTGGAGATGGATAGGACACACACACACTGAGGAGACCTGTTGATAGCATCACAGGGCAGTCCTTGTTTTGGAATCCCCAGGGTAAGAGAGATAGATGGAGACCAAGGAAGACATGGAGAAGAGAACTGGAGACAGACATGACGTGTACGGACAAGACCTTGAGCACGAGAATCCCGGGGTAACTGAAGGGCGATGATGATGATGGATATCGTTAGGTTTATAACGAAGCACATTTGATGACAAATGGCATGAGATTAAGATGGGCCGGTTTGTATGGTCCCAACAAATAACTGTTTACAAGTTTTAGAGCAGTGTTTCCCTAATTTTCGGGTTACCGCCTTCTTGGCTCACTGAACACATCCCCAGCGCCCCCTCTATTTTCCTGCATCATATTAAAAAAAACTTAGGGTTTGTTTAGGGTTAAAGTTTGTTCAGGCTACGTTCTGCTTGTAAGCATTCACGTTACATCATATAGTCAAACCGATTTTATATGTATGCTTTATGTTAAGTAATTATGGTCGAATTTAGAATTACTACTGAACGCTCCCCTGTCACCATCTTTTCGCTTATCGTCCCCCCCCCCCCCCCCCCGATCCTCCCAAAGTCTCCAGGGGGGCGGTACCGCTGCTTTAGAGCTATGTTGGTCCCTTTGAGTATGTCTTAGACTCAACTCTCTCTCTCTCTCTCTCTCTCTCTCTCTCTCTCTCTCTCTCTCTCTCTCTCTCTCTCTCTCTCTCTTTTTCTCTTATTTGGAAGTGGCTTGCGTGTGTAATAAAATGTAATATTCACAGGTCATTAGCCATTTAAGCAGACTAGTGACCAAGTAGTAGTCCTATAGCAGATACTGCCGTAGTGGAGTGAAGTGTTAGAGACTTCACCATACCAGGTCCAGCATCGAGATGTTGGGGTGACCAGTTCCCTTCCTCGCTGCCTTTTCCTTCCCTAACTCAAGAGCGAAGTCAGTTACCCATTTACAGCTGGGTAGACTGGAGCGTGATACCGTGAAACGAACCAGGCACCTTCGCCGCGAGAGACCAGCGCTCTAACAACTCTGCCAATAGGACGCTCAGTGACTAAGTACTGCCTTTTAAAGTTTGATGTACCCAAATACTTTACTTTTAAATGTCCTAACGAGCGGCTTTATATCTCCGGTATTTGGAAATTATTGTACTTCTCCTTGGGAATAGTTGGTACTTGGTAGGCCTACTTTTTTTTTTTTTCGCATCACTGGTCACAAGTTCCGTCATATGGTGTACAGAAAGGCAATTCTGAGATATCACTATTTTTAAATATGGTAATAATGCTGAGCAGACTCAGTAGAAGATTGTTACTGAAATAAAATGTGGTAATCTCATAAATATAATATGAGGTTCTGACTCTTTCCTTATTCCGACAACAGAATCGAAAAAATAGGAATAGCAAATTTCAACTTTATTATGGTTCAGTTAGTGATAGTCTTGGGCCTGTGAAAACAGTTAGGCCCTATTAGGAAAAACATATTGGCACTCGAGGACTGTGTTATCAGCTTTCCCCCAGCTGACGAGTAAGGCGAATCAAATTGGCGGAGTTGGTGAATGTTAAATAAATATACGTAGGGGCCTAAAAAAAAAATAGTAGTCTTACTGAATACCTTAGGCCTAATCGAAATCTTAATTATTTAGAAGGTTCTGTAGACTCAACTGTTCTCATAATCCTCGTGAAGTGTATTATGTTTTTGGCTAGTGTATCCATTGCTGTTTTTGTACAGAATCTAGGAAGATTTGTCGGTTGTGTTTGTACCCAATCTAGGAAGATTTGTCGGGTGTGTTTGTACAGAATTTAGGAAGATTTGTTGAACATGTGAATTCCAAAACTTTACATTTTTTTGTAGTCTTCATTATTGTTGATTTTTATTACACATGGAACAAAGGTCTGCAGTTGTTGCTCACCAGCTTTTTTAAATTTTGAGCTGATGTGGCTGTAAAAATGATATTTTCTAGGCTAGGATTGACAACCTTATTCTAACCCCAATGATAGGATCCTAAACCTAACCCTTACCCCTTATTACTCCATCTCAGAATTCTTTTTTTAAGGCAGTTTTGAACACGTCCCACTTCTTCATTTCAGCCCAAAGCCCTCTAGTGCTTAGCACCATGGGCCATAGCCCAAATTGCTGGTACCTAAAAACTAGTGCCCCTAGATGAATGGAATTCATCTAGGGGCACTACTAAAAACAGCCCCGAATTCTGATAGTCATTCATGCAACTTGACTGTCTTATGTATTTTGCATGGTAGCCTTACATGACAAAACTATGTAGGCCTAGACAGTAATTTGTTAATTAGGACTAACACAAAATGACTTAATAGCAGTAAACCTATTAAACTACATACCTGATGTATACAATGCCGGAACCCTTCATTTACTGAGGGAGACTGAGCACCTGTGGGTTTGCCTGGAGTGCAGTGGTGTTAATTCTGATCAGTAATAACAATAACCAATGCCTGAAGCATTTTATGGACTTTATTTTCAAATGTTGGTTTGGTTTGGTTTGGTCTGGTTTGAAGGACTATCTTCATTGCACACGGACTACTCCATCAGTGCTCCGATCTCCTCCCTTAGATCACACAAGGATCTCAGCACAGTGCATGATATCTGTAGCACAGGCGAGAATCCCAAAGTGTGTATATAGGAATCACACATTCTATAAATATTTTTGTGATAGGTAGGTTTCTAATTTTTTTATTTTGCCAAGGCAGCGGCCTGATAGGCCTACACTTTACGATTTCCAACTGCCGTGGGATTTTTATTGTGCGCAACTTGCACACGGGACCTCCTATTTTTTCACCCTTATCTAAGAAGGCTAGGCATCTGATCTCACTACCCAGGAGACCAGGGGGGAGTATGACATTATTGGTTCTGAAAAAAATGTTTCCATAAAATATATTCCCCTGAACTGGGAATCGAACCTGGTACCTCTAGAATTTGAGGCGGATGCCTTACTTCTTAGCGACTCCGACCCCAAAAGGTCAACTTCTTAGGATTCATTCCTAAAGGTTGTCTTTCTCTGGTTTCTCTTCACAACGAACAAATCTTTTGTCTTTTACTAAATGTTTGTTTATAACAGTGCACCCTATCGGCGCACCCTAAAAAGTGTGCAGCTGCACTGATTGTGACAGTGTGTGCCGTGCCTACAGGCAGAATACACCACATAATGGTATGCACAGTTATATGTTATGGTAAAATATTACAAAAGAATCTCACATGTACAAGTTTACAAATAGCAAGTTGAGTTATCATCATCTACCAATCCATCACAAGAAATTACGGAGCCTTGTCACATGATTGCAGCACATTTTAAAATATTTACCATACCTGCCTACTTAAATATTATAGTTTGACATGGCGTTTTGAAGGGCAGTTAGGTGTGCTGTGAAGTAGAAGTAGTGGCGGAGCACTGAAAATTAAGTGTTCACAAAAATGTCCAATCAAGTAGGATAGCTGATGAGTAATTAAAAAGTAAAAAGCTTACAGATCCCTTTGAGATGAGAACTAGAGTGTGACTTGGATGCCTTTTGGCACCATTCTTCTTCTTACTGGATATAAATTTGATCATGAAAACATCATCAACCACCTGAAAGGAAACTCTGTGGACTAAACAGCTCTATCATCTTCTTCTTCTTCTTCTCGTTCGCTGTTGTTTAGAAATGTTTACACAAGAAGTACGGTTCTCTGGATGTATGTTGCTGTGGTTGAAAGTTCTTCAAGACTCCCAAACAGCTTTGTGTGGATGTGCGTCTCTGTGGGCCAATGTTCAGTTTGCAATTGACTAAGCATGTGGCAGTCTTGCAGGATGTGTTCGGCTGTCTGCTCTGCCTGTCCACACGTACATAGGGGTGATGGGACCAATCTCAGTCTGTATAAGTGACTGTTCAGTCTGTTATGTCCTGTTCTAATATGGAACAGGATCACCTGTTTTGCTCGATCAAGATAGTGATAGTTGTCTCTTTGTTGGTCAATTTTCCTGATGGCCTTGATAAGGGTCTTCTTTTCCTGGAATGTGATTGTTTGTTCTTTTTGTTCCTGTGTTGCTCCCTCTTTTGCCAACGTATCTGCTCTCTCATTTCCTGGTATGCCACAGTGTGATGGTATCCACTGTAGCACTACCCTTCTTTTGATATTTACTTCGTATAGGACTTTGTTTAATTCTGGCAGTTTATCACTGTTGAGGGCTTGCAGAACTGACATTGTATCGGTAAGGAATACAACCTGCTGACATTGGCTTATTGTGTTATTTATTATTCACAGCTCTATCATCAGGAGTTTGCTTGTTTCAAATTCATTTCCTTTTAGCTTCTTGTGGTGTATAGGTCTTCCCTCAGTTCACTTCAAGCTGTCCTGTTGTTTCAAATTAATTATGGTTTACACGTTTCAGCAAGATTCTTCTGTAATGGTGAAGCCAATGGAACCAGAGGACAATAACAAGCCTTCAAAGTTTCAGAACTGTTTTGATGTGTGGGTTATGATCAAGGACTTTGTTGGAGAACATTTATGATGAAATCTCACAAATTCAATAACTCATCAGCATTTTGAGAGATTTAAATACTGGTATAATTTTTTTTTTTTTAAATTAATGAAGAAAAATATCCCGTTCAACCTGTGATGGGTTATAATTAGGATATATATTGTTTTCAATTCCAAATAATATGAAAAACTGCTGATATGAGAAAGTGGCATCACATTTGTCAAATCATTGTAAATAGGGACAATCACAATTATGCTATCCAATTTACCTATAAATATAGAAGTGTTAAGAGTAGACAGACCTAGGGAAATGCATAATATAGTCAAACAATATTTAACAGGAACAAATGTTAATATATAGTGGCTGGGAAGGTGAAGGTCTGATGCTGTTTTTACAATGCTTTTGACTTTTAACAGATGAAAGTCAATTAAATATCTGTTAAAGTCAGTTATATAACTGGAACCACCAGGCCTTTACACCCCTCCACTTTAAGATTATTCTTGTTCAGAGTTTCTTCTTGATTTTGTTCGTTTTATTTAGTTTTTATTTATTTAACGTACTGGTATAATATAAATATCTTTCAAAGAACTTTGTAATAGTAAAAAGATTTTTGTGTGTGTGCATGTTTCTAAAAATCAGATGTGCAGACAAGTTACGGAATTTGCCTCAACGCACCACATTTTCTGTGGTCATTCACCTCCAGTGACATATTTTACAGCAGTCTGTTGTATGACATAGTTAGTGAAGCAACTTCAGGATAAACAATTTTAAACAATTAGCAGAGTTTGCTGTTAAAATTCTTCACATTTATTTTCCCCCCAGGATGGTACAGGAACAGAGACAAAAGCATCTGAAGAGAAGGAGATAACGGTAGATCTGGTCTCTGACAGACATGATACTCTGCCTTTAGACGTAAGTGAAGATATGCAGCCAGCACATATCACTGAAGAAGATGAGACAACATTTGAATCAGAGAATGTAACTACCCATTCTGAGACAGAGACTGACAGTAATTTAAAAAATACTCCGAAATTGAATTCAGAAGCAGACTCCGAAGTAGGTGTGAGAGCCTATGAGTTGAACACAACTTTACCTGAGAACAAGAATACCAGTGATAAAACTTCAGAAAAGCAAGTACAGTATAACTACAGTGCTGAGCAAATCCTGAAGAGTATATATGAAAATAGTAAGTACCAGAGCATAGCACAGTCTCTGTTAGTGATTTCTTCTGTGATTTTTATGTTTGTGCTATTTTCAGTCTTTTGTTCAGATGCAGACTATCCATCTTTTGTATAAAAATCATGTATACAGGTTCGTAACTTGGATTTTATCAAATTTGTAATGTATGGCTTTAATGTCTGTCACACATTTTAATTTTTTTTAAAGCAGGAAATAGAGTTAGGGTACTATTATCTGTCTTTGCATCCTAAGCTTAGGCCTAAATCCTAATGCTAAACTGCTAACCGGAACCCCGTTTCCAGCATTTAGTTTTCTTGTAAATATGAAGCGGCTACAAATCTAGGAAGAATAACCACTAACACTAATATTAACCATATTTATTAGTCTGTCTGAACGTTTTCAAAAATAATTAGTGAAACAACAGCGAACTAGGAATTTTTAAAATTTCAGATGTTGCCCAACTCGAGATAGAAAAGTTGCTGAACTCTTCTCGATCCAAAACATTTTCTGTTTTTTTTTTTTTTGGTTAAAGTATGGCCTCATTGTCTATCATGCTTTCTTTTTTAAAGCGAGAGATAGAATTAGGAAACTATTATTCTGTCTCCGCATTCTAAGCTTAGACTTAAATCCTAATGCTAAACCACAGTTTTCTTGTCAATAATAAGTGACTACAAATCTCAGAACAATGACTGCTAATGCTAATATTGACCATAAATCGTACCCTCTTTTGAGCACTTTCAAAAATAATTATTGACACACAACAGCGAACTGAGGATTTTTCAAATTTTAGATGTCATCCAACTCAAGAAAATAAAAGTAGCCCAACTTGAGATTGAAAAATCTTCCAACTCCATTACATGTGCTCTTGGTTTTATTATTTTAATGTACGGCCTCAGTGTCTGTCATACATTATTAATTTTTTTTAAATCGGGAAATAGAATTATGCTACTATTTATCTGTCTCTGCATCCAAAGCGCAGGGCTAAATCCAAATGCTAAACTGCTAACTGTAAACCTATTTCTAATGTGTCGTTTTCTTGTAAATATTAAGTGGCTACAAATCTCTGAAGAACAATGACTAATGCTTATATTAACCATTACTCTTAATCTGTTTTGAGCATTTTCAAAAAAAAAAAATATTGATACTAAACAGTGAACTGGAGATTTTTTGAATTTTAAATGTTGCCCAGCTCACGGTCGAGAAGTAGCCCAGCTCACGGTCAAGAAGTAGCCCAACTCTCACTCCATAACATTTGCTTTTGTTATTGTTGTAAGCTCTAGCATCTATGCCAACTAGTCTAATGTACTATGCATACACTAGCATAGTAGTATAAAGTACACTGCCCGGAGACATGATGAATTGGACCATCATACGTAGTTGGGTCATTATGCACGTGAGTGATGTGCCAAAAAAAATAAAACTTTATTATTGTAAATTTGTTTGTAACAAAAAAAAACGTTTGATTTTTAGAGTTTTTTTAATATTGAAATTATAGGTTAACGGTTATACATTATCTTAACTTGTGTGATGTGAGCTGATGAAATTATTTGTCAAGATTTGAGGTTCATGTGAAAGGACATCAAATATTCAACTGTAATTTAATTGCAGTTATCTGAAAATATTGTAAAACTTGCAAGAGAGTCTGACATTGCTTATGCTGAAGTAGTTAGGTTGATTTTTGTAATAGGTATTATGTTCAAATAAAAACCAGATGACTACTAGTGCAGCGGACGTCTGTTCATGGCCAGCTTTAGAGTTTTCTAGGACCTCTGAGATCATTAACATATAATTTTCAAAATGAATAAGTAATGTATTTATTATCAAAGTAAGTGTTATTAAATTAGCCCATATGGCACTCAAGCAGAGGCCATCAGAGTGGAAATAGACACCTCTACAAAGATATTTTACAATTTACTCTGTAAAGTCTGGAAGAGACAAAATACTGCACACTGGAAGAATATCTGGTCAAGTTGCCAGAGAAAGATAATATACAAGAATGCACAAATTGTTATCAATGCCAAGGAAAATATTAAATAGGACCATCCTTGAGAGATTAACAGAGGCCATTTACTGACAACTGAGGAACGAGCAGGCTGTAACGAGTCCCTATTACATTCCTTAACTTAATGAAGAAAACATTTGAAATGCAGAAGTCTTCATGAAGGCATGCTTACAGAATCCTTTGAGAGATAAGAACTGTAGTGCAGCACGGATGCCTCTTGTCACCATTGCTTTTCTTACTGGCTGTAGATTGGATCATGAAAATAGTATCATCTACCAGAAATGGAATTCAGTGAACTCTGATACATACCTGTCAACTTCCAAAGTTTAAAAGCCTGTACGCAGTACCAATAAAAACCTTACAAAGTTAAACATACTTTACACAAAAGTATTTGTAATACACAAGATGAACAGTTTAAAAAGAGTTAAAAAAGAAAAGTTAAATGTACACATTTTTAGTTAAAATTAACAAGTTAATTCCTTTAATTTTAATGTGCTGCATTATATGTGATACAGGCACCTTTTGCTATTTTAAAATGTCAACAGATGATGTAAAGTCTATGCAGGAGGTGTCCGTGTTTATCTTACATGACATCAGCGCCGGTCAGCTAGTGTACGTTTTTTGGATGCAGCCTCAATCAAATTATTGAAGATGCTTAAAATATAATTTAAGCAAAAAAATTTGATATGAATTATTCGTTTCAATTGGATCAGCCTATTTCTTAGAAAATGACATGGTTATATTTCTAATCGTATAAGATATAACAAACTTGACCTATTTTTGTAATCATTGATGGAAGTCTTGTATTTTTGATGCACTGTTTTAGACGCAACTAATTTTTATGACCGCTTTTAGCAAGATAAGATCTATTTCATTGAAAAATAATAACAAATCATTGCTGAATTAAAGTAAAATTAGAAAGCTAAAATTTGCCATAGCCCTTAGGTCTACATCCATTTT
Source organism: Oreohelix idahoensis (assembly GCA_024509875.1). Taxonomy (NCBI): domain Eukaryota; kingdom Metazoa; phylum Mollusca; class Gastropoda; order Stylommatophora; family Oreohelicidae; genus Oreohelix; species Oreohelix idahoensis. Next base: position 1,391,419 of record JAMPIV010001483.1, read on the forward strand.
ATTTATAGTACGGTTACGATGCTCTCTCCGGGTTGGACATACCGCAATATTTTTTTTGTCACTAATAAACTAGCGTTTTATGTCAGTATTTTTGTATTATTTAAAATTGTTCTGATTTCATATTATAAATAAAATAAAATGACATGAACTAAATGATCTCTAGAAATGAAGTTGAAGAATATTATGACTTACCCATACTATACCTCTACCATATCATTATTTCTGGTGATCTTGTTTTCTCACCTTTACCCCATTCAGTTCAAATTTAATCTGAATTTCTTATTAACAGTTTCTGTATAAAATAATACCACTAATAAAGAAGTATTAATTTAACGTAAGCAAATTAAATAAGAAAATTGTAGGCCTACTAAGCCCATTCGGTAGAGATCGACAAAGTTTAAATGGGAAACCTTCACGTTCCTTTCGCTTGGTGGCTACAAATAAAATGAGGGTGGAATAAACACAGGGGGCTTAGTAGCCAAGTGCATGAAACTTCCGCTTTTTAAATCACAGGTTGGTGGGATTTGATAGGTTTTTTTCAGAAAACACTTTTTAAAAAAAATGGTGGGGCTTGATAAAATTAAGTTTAAATAGGGAAAAAAAACATACTTAAAAAACACCCATACAAACTGCTTGTACAGCTGTACACTGACAAAAATTAATAATTCCTGTGCAGATTATCCCTGTCCTGTGCAAGTTGACAGTTGACACGTATGCTGATAAAACAGTCTGGGGATCAGTTTTTTACCATTGATCTTACCCTTTCATCCCAAAAGTGAAACCAGATGCAAAAAATAAAAAGTGAGAATACTCTGACAGCAGTTGTTTCTGAAAATCCACAGAGAAAAAACAAAGCTTTTCACGATTAATGTGGCATATGATAGTCAGGTTGCACTTAGAGAAATATCCTTTAGGATGTGAACTCATTGCATATATCTTGGTAGCAACATAGACAGAGTTGTAAGAATGGTCAGTGATATCAAAATAACAATACTGAAAACAAAAGGGGCATTACAAAATATTTGGAAATGCGATCAAATCAAAGACCATTGCAAAAATCAGAATTTTAAACTCAAATGTCAAGGCAGTTTTACTGATGGCTCTGAAACACAGAAAACAACAACCAGGAATTTACAAATTTTCACATGTGTTCGTGTGTGTGCTGTTTACTGCAATAAGTTTGTTTTAATGTGTTTTTTTCATTTCTCTGTTGCATTGTGCTTAATGCTTTGGTCACACTGAACCCTTCTAACATGTAATTTAAATATATGCATATGCAGCTGATGTTTCTATCAGCCCTTCAACTATTCAGTTGCTGACAGATGGCTTTGTTACACGATTTTTGCCATCTCTGATGAAAACACAATCCAGCATCAATCAAATCAAGTAAGAAAATGTTGTTTTGATAGTGAAATTAAATGTGGTGGTTGATGCAGTGTTAGAGGTGCTGAAACTAGTTGTGACATCACTTACAATAACACGAACAGAAATATTCCTGCTGTAAGTTGATGTGTATCTATGTGAACATTGCTGTTTATGTCTCTGAGGCAGAACAAGAAAAAATATCCTCAGTGGTCACCGCACTGTTCATCATCATCGATCCTTTTTATACTCCTTGACCTTCTTCTTCGTTCGTCCTTAAAAAGACGTTGGTTGCGTTGTGTCCATTTACAGCGAAGCTGCGATATTTGCGCCTTTCGGCCGACACATCCGACTTCAGCACACCATTTTTTGGGACCAGGTTTGCCTTCCCACTTCGATCACTACTCTCTCAGCCAGACTGCAGTGATGCAGCCTGTTTCCAGGACCACCACTTGGAGGTGGAGTAGGGTCTTGGTCAGCTCTGGTTCGCTGACCCTGACGCAAGCAGTCAAGCTATGAGTTGCTGACTGCATTCATCTCTCTTGCTGCGTCTTCGGTCCCACTCCTTGACCTGATTTTCATTTTGGGCCATCTTCTTTCACCATGTCCATGAGGTTCCAGTTGCTTTGGCTGTTTCTACTGGAGATGGGTATCTCCAGATTCTCTTTAGCCTGCCTACTCTTCTTTTCTTCTGTGATTTCAGTTGAGGAGGTATAAACATATACTGGTTAGTGCTTTAGAATATGTCCTGTCCTTCTCCACTTTCAGTCTCCATGAGCAAAGTCTGCTTCTGGTAGGTATACACCTACATGATCAAATGATTGTCTCTGTGCTTTGTTCATTGTCATGGCTACTAAAATCACAGGAAACTTATGAACGGAAGGCTAGTATTGCTTGAGTCTAAATTGATTCATGGAATGAAAACTCATCTGCCTTAATTACTGCCTGTGATTATTTCCACATCAGTGAAGTTGTGAAAGGCCTTTACAACTTTCTCTAAGCAGCATGATGAAAGTACAAATTTTGAGCTCAGTTTGTGTGGAGTCATTCCAGATGAATATTCCAGATTCAGAAACTCAACTGGGAAATCAGTGTTGTCACCGGGGTCTTTAGTAACCATCAAGTCAAGCGTCAAAAATAAAAGAAGAAACTATACTCAGGAGAAATGGACATTTTATTTTATAATGCATGGTTCCCAGAATAGGACCACAATGGGAGAAGATCAGCTACCATGACAAATATGGCAAACCAAGAGCCAGAGATCCAGATCTCTAGGACAACCTAGACTTTGCTGGGAGGACAACATTAGACAATCTCTGAAGAACCAAGGACTAGAGTGGAACCAGGCCAGTAGGAAGACAGCCAATAGGATAGTATGGTGCTCTCTCTTGCAAACCTCTACATACCAGGGTAGAAGAGGAACGACTAAATAAGTTTGTTGTTTTTGTTTAACTAGGACTGCTGAACTTCTCACTCTTTTGCAATCAATATCAAATAGAAGACTCCTTGGTATTGTTATTGTTAATGTTAATGTTAATGTTAATGTTATTGTTAATGTTAATGTTATTGTTAATGTTAATCAGAATCAACCCCATCGCACTCCAGGCAAACCCACAGGTGCTCAGTCTCCCTCAGCAAATGTCAAAGTGTATGAATGCCAATTGTACCTTAACACGCTGGTTGTACATACGACGGGCGCATCCTCTCCAACATCCATATCCGTCCCACATTTGATGCCAAACTCCAACAGTCTCAGTCTTGTTGATTCATCTATTGCAGTGTCAGTATCCAGCAGGCGATCACCAATTGCCCTCAGTATCTCTCCCTTATCCATGTCCAGTGTCCCCACCATGGGTGCTCTCGAGGCCAGTTTGCCAGCTCTCCCACCGCCACGCACCCCTGCATGACCAGGACAGCAGATCCACACCAGCTCCCGAAGACCCAAGGACTCCATTGATGTTTTCCATTCCTGCTGCAGCCATCGGCCCTGAACCCTCCAAAGTACGGCCTGAAAGTCCGACAATACAACTGCCCTGGCTGATGAGTCCCAGACGGCCACCTCAGCGCAACAGCAACCGCCCCCACCTCCACTCACGCTGGAGGCCGTTGTCAAGTAGGCTCCACTCTGTTCAGCGACGACCCTGCTCTCTACTGTCACAGAGAAGCCCCATCCTGATTTCTCACCATGCTCTACAGACCCATCATCATCATTCCCAGCATGATCACTTACCAGCTGATTAATCTCCAGCTCTGCTTTTCCATTGTGTTAAAGGATCATCACATCATGCTAGGAGAAAGAAGCGCATGGCATACTGTGCATTCCCCACCATCCAAGGGGGTTTTCCAAATATGCAAAGCTAAATAATGTGCTCTGGTTCTGGGCTCTCCCAAAGAATTGTGCGTCCTACACAAATCCACTTCTCAGCTCTCCCTGTCTATCATGGGTCATGAGATCCTCCTGCATGCAGCCAATCAGGTAAAAGCCAGAGTTACATCTGGGCCTCAAGCAGCTCCTCCAAGCTTAGTGTGCATTGCTGGGTTCTCAACATGTTTCTCCACAGGGGGAATCCCTGGAAGTGTGTGGATGATTTCAAGAGTCAATGAGGTTCATTTCCACATATGTATACTGTAGCATTGTGTTTAGCTGGTGGTCATATAAGGATGACTCCAGATATGCCTCCATGCATCAAGTAATAAATGGACATGTTGAAGGAATCACACCATTTTGCTTTCCCGTCATATTTTAAATCGGCTGACACATGCAGTTTTTTTTCCTTCAAATTCAGTCCTCTGTCTTAAGTTCTAAGAGCAAGGTTAAAGTTAAAAATACATGAAAAGGTACTAGGTGGCTCTTTTATTATGAAACTAAATAATTAAACTCTTCATCAATTCTTGATCAGTTAATTGCGAAGATCTGTGAAATTCGAATAAAATAGATTGTTGGCCTCTAGGTGGGATGATTCTAATGGGTGTACAAGATAAATTTAACTTAAAGCACAGTGCAATGCGAGCCATATTCATGTCCAGAAAAGGTTGCTATTGTTTCTGCATTTTAGACATAGGGACATTTCATACCAAGCAAATTATGGTTGTTAAGATTGTAAAATAAATAAATTGTTTCTACAGTCAGGCTATATAAAAAGGCATTTATCTGTCAAGCCATCAGTTGCTTTTGCAATCAGTAGTAGTGGTAGCCCCCTTCAGTCATAACTGACTATGGGAATGTGCCCCTGAGGTGGCGCCTTAGGGAGCATAGCCAAATGGTGTGATCAGCAGCTTCATCCTCCCAGGTTGCTGGATTTATGTCCAGTATCTTCATGTCTCTCTTGCGCACATCTTTGAACCTCAGCTGCAGTTGTCTGGCTGTCATTTTGCCATCTGCCAGTTGTCTGGCTGTCATTTTGCCAGTTGTCTGGCTGTCATTTTGCCATCTGCCAGTTGTCTAGCTGTCATTTTGCCATCTGCCAGTTGTCTGGCTGTCATTTTGCCATCTGCCAGTTGTCTGGCTGTCATTTTGCCATCTGCCAGTTGTCTGGCTGTCATTTTGCCATCTGCCAGTTGTCTGGCTGTCATTTTGCCATCTGCCAGTTGTCTGGCTGTCATTTTGCCATCTGCCAGTTGTCTGGCTGTCATTTTGCCATCTGCCAGTTGTCTGGCTGTTATTTTGCCATCTGCCAGTTGTCTGGCTGTCATTTTGCCATCTGCCAGTTGTCTGGCTGTCATTTTGCCATCTGCCAGTTGTCTGGCTGTCATTTTGCCATCTGCCAGTTGTCTGGCTGTCATTTTGCCATCTGCCAGTTGTATGGCTGTCATTTTGCCATCTGCCAGTTGTCTGGCTGTCATTTTGCCATCTGCCAGTTGTCTGGCTGTCATTTTGCCATCTGCCAGTTGTCTGGCTGTCATTTTGCCATCTGCCAGTTGTCTGGCTGTCATTTTGCCATCTGCCAGTTGTCTGGCTGTCATTTTGCCATCTGCCAGTTGTCTGGCTGTCATTTTGCCATCTGCCAGTTGTCTGGCCATCATTTTGCCATCTGCCAGTTGTCTGTAAAAAATATTTTTGGGGATGCGACTATCTTCCATGCGGCAGTCATGGCCAAGCCATTGAAGTCTGCACTGTCTAACTCATGACAGGCATGTCACAGTCAGTGTATAGAGAAAAGTATAGATCTGTCAACCTGTCACTTGTTTCTAAAGTGAGGTATGGAAAAAATCTTAGATCTATGAAGATCCAGTTATGGTTCTCTATTTAAATATGGAGCGTCCGATTGACAGAGTGGTTAGAGTGCTTCTTTCTTGTGGCAAAGGTGTATGGTTCAAATCACGGTACCAACACGCTCCAGTCTACCCAGCTGTAAAGGGTACCTGACTCTGCTCTTTGAGTTAGGGAAGGAAAATGCAGCGAGGAAGGGAACTGGTCACCTGTTACAGTATTTTATTGAAGTCGTCTGCTATGGTTGGCAGTGTGCTATTTCTAGGGTCACAGCGTTTAATATAATTTGATGTTAAGAATTCACGGACTACTGAGCGCTATGTACATGATTGATTTATGACGTGTTAGCGTTGATAGGTCACGCACCGTGACTAAGATACGGGACCCTTTTCGTGTTGACCGTCAAGCTGTAAAGACATGTCCTTTCTCCTTCCAGTGTTGGGCATAGTATTGCCGCACAGATATATTTTATTCAAGTAGGGACATGGGTCAGTCCATGGTTATTGTGAAGAGATAAAATGATTAAGGTTAGTACGTAATTGAATTCAGGGAAGGATGAATTAACAGTCCATAATATTTTATATTGTCAGACGCATAATCTCACTGTCGGCTGTTGGAATCCCCAACCTCGCGTGCATATAGTTATGACGTTCTGCCTACAGTAATTCAGTTTATTGGACAAGGACTGATAAACATATATATCTATTCAATCTAGTGTAATATGTACTTTTTATGATCAACATGTGTGGATTGTCTTGACGTGTAAAACTGTACATTAAAATGTGTGGACTCAATGAAATGACTTATCAAGTCAATCGAATTGCAAAGTTCAAGTATTGTTCGAAATCTTCCACCCCGCATTCGCTTAATTACCATCGAAGGCACGATGCAAATAACTGAATGAAAAGATGAACATATCAAAAGCAATGCAATGGCCAGAAATTTATAATTGCTTTATTTCATATTACATGGAACACTGTTCAATAAGTATTGACCCATTTTAACAACACAAAAGCCACCCTCAACATCACCCCACCTCTCAATGCTGGACCTAGTATAGTGAAGTCTCTAACACTTCACCCCCCCTACAGCAGTATCTGCTATGGGACAACCTTTCATTTAAAAATGGAAGGAAGGATATCAAGATGTCAGTTTTATTTCTACAAGCTGGACGTAGAAGAAAGCATGATGTCAGTTATTTCTACAGTCAGGATTTACTAAATCTGTTGTTGCTTGGTTGTAATTTGTGATACCTGATCTCTGGTTGCTCACTGCAGGTTTAGTCAGTCTGTTCTAACTGAGACTGTACAACAAGAAACCTCCAAGTTCACTGACTGTCATGCCATCATTGACCTTAAAGAAACAGTAAGTTTGAATGTTGTCAGAATACAATCTCATCATCTTTATTAGCAGTAGCAAGCATCAAAACCATTATTATCACCATCATCATCATGATTTTTGTGTAGATTACAGCACGGCTAAAAATGTTTGGAACCCGAAAACAAATGTTACCAAAGTTTTGCTTTGTTAGCATACTAAGTCATGATCACTGTTTATTATTGTTTTGTTGTTGTTGTTGTGCTAGATTGACCTTCAAGTAAAATTCCTTGACCTTATACTACTGACATTAATAGTTTTCTGGTCCTGTAGATGTGCTAACCTTGTTTTTTTAATTAATATGATAGTATATAACATAGTGAGTCACAAATGAGATAATTATGTCATTGAACATGATATATTTTTCAGATGTTAAAAGCCAAGCAGTATCATAACAAACTCCTCAAGCTGAGAAGAGAAATGACAGACTTGCATGAAAAGTCCAAAAAATTAAAGGCAAGTCCCTGTGATAGATTTGCAATAGAAGTTGTAAGGTTGTTTCCTATTTCAGACTAAGATTCTAGATTCCATACCGCCTTTACAGCAATACACTTTCTAGATCTCTCTCAATTGTGAATGGCATATTCTAAAAGACTTTACTGCTCATGTTAGTAACATTTCCATCAACGGAGAGGTGGAAAATTCAAACTAAATGTTATTTAACAGAATGTTAATTTCACTTCGAAGAAAAGACCTTGTTCCTTTCTTATGCAGTTCATGAATAAAGTGACTTTTAGTATTCTAGTCTATGAGTTTTCACTGAGAATATGGAACAAGTACCTTTAATCATGGGACTTTTACATACAGGTGGAAAAGGACTAGTCAGAAATTTCCCAAGTTTAAACATTATTTCTTTTGTGCCCTTCTATAACCTTGAGATCTGTCATATCATCCTGCTTGATCTCCTGACCCTGCTGTAGGGGGTACATGAGTAACATATTCAGGAAGGTTTAAGATTATTGTGCAGTATATTTTTTTAAAATCTAGGCAAAAACTTTTCCACTGGTTATAAGAATGTTTAAAGCAGCTGTAGTAACACTGTACATCCAGACTAAATAAAGTACTAAGACAAAAAACAAAAATGTCAACTGGTTTATGGAAATATATAAAATAACTGCAGTAAAAACTGTACATCAGACGTGAGTATATGAGGAGGACTGCCGACATTTCTCCGTTGGGATCCACACCTGTAGCCATCCACTTCAATGGCCCGGCCACCACGGTGCCACTGACATCCAGGTGACAGCTATCAGATCCTGTTCCTCGGACACCAACAGTCGGCTCTGCCTTGAACAATGCCTCATCCATCTTATGGGCTGCCTTAACTCTTTCTGCCCAAAAGGGCTTATGGCGCACCAGAAAGGCCTTTCGTTATTCCCAGGGCATATGGCGCGCCAAGGTAATATATGCCGCATTTGAGCAGAAAATTATAGAGTATCTGGCGATAAGCCAGTTTAAAATTATTTCATTACATCCGGCACATGTGTGTGAACGTTTGTGAGCAAAAAATAAATTAATGGTTACAATTGTATGCTTTATATCCATTGCTAGAGTTGCTTTGGATCTAGCCGCTGGCCGCGTTTTACGCCCGCTTTATAAGATTCGGAAATTGAACAAATAATTTGAAAATAAGTGGCCATAGAGTGTTCATATCATATAAACACTTCCTGTGGACATTGTATTTTGAACTGGTAGCGAAATAATTATATCAGTTAATGACGTCATAGGGTTATTTGTTTACATGTAGTATAGTCACATAAATAACACTCATAAACTATTAACGAATCAACCTCAATAAATAATTTCGAAATGAATTTTAGCGGTTTCAGCGATAATAACCTATTTTCGATTCCGATAAGAACGTTGAACAAACATGATATTTTTAAGTAATAAATTAATTAATTTGCATGGGACAGGAATGTGTAAGTGTGATTCCAGTTTGGCAATATGTGACTTCACAAAAAAATTTATATGAATTACAATTTTCATTTGTATTTTATCAAACTTCTTGAATTAGTTGTCAACCGGATGTACGTTTCAATTCCTGGTGTTTTACTGCCAAGGGGGGCAAAGTCTACAGACAGGGGGTATGATGTGCTGGTGTTGTGGGTAGTGGGTTTCCCCCCTTGCTTCACCCTAGGCCTAGTGAATTCTGTTCATGAAAGGAGCGACCATTGCGGTGTTAGTCTCTTGGCCTAGCAAAACCTCTCATACCCCAAGATCGTTGTGCGTGGTGAAGAGCCACACCCTCCTCGAGGTAGTCCTGGTAACTGAGGGTGCGAATCCTCAGGCTAAACACAACGGATCTAGAGGAGCAAACCTCGATAATAAAACCGGTGCACTACACCGTACACGCCCTCTGTGGGTGGGAAGGAGCCAGATGGATACTGAACAAGTCTTGGGAGTGGGAACGAGTGTGGACTGCTCCCTGAAGATCGGAACCCATCGTACAGGCACAGAGACTCAGGACGTGACGATCCTATTGCCTTCAACTCTTGGTCACATGCCTAGAGCCTCGGAGAACTCGGCGTAACCAGCAGGCAATTTGGTGGCGGGGAAAGAGCACTGTGAGCCCTACCTTGGCTACGTATCACAAGGAGACGCAGAGAAAGAAACACCCCCCTTTATCTCCCCCAGAGCTGGCACAGTACACTTCTGGCTTCTACCCGGGGCGTTAGGAAATCCACAGGCACCCCAGCATCACAATGCCAAGAAGATGACAAAGTTGGAATTTACTAACTCAAACCTGGCAGAGCAAGTCCTCCATCAGATGCGGCCGATGCTGGGCCCACTGGCGCGTGGACACGTCCCGATCCCCATTGAGACTTGCCCGGGGAGCCCACCCCGGCTCAAAAAAGCAGAGAAGGCCACTCTCCAAACCTCCGATGTCTTGCGGGCAGTGTTAGGATGTGCAAGAACATGGACAGGAAGACTCCACAACTTCCCCACTGAAGACACGCCCACGGCGACCGTTGCCTCAATTGGCTGTGTGTGGTGTACCCGGAAACGGGGCCTCCCAGTACTGAGGCACAGTTAAGTCCCCGATGTCACTTATCAGTGCAGAGTTGAGAGAGATGGCTGAGCATCACAATCCCCCCTGTGTTGCAGCATGATGAGAACCCAGCATTGCACACTGAGCTTGGGGGGATCACTTGGGCACCAGACTTAATACTGGCTCTTGACTGGATGGCCGCATGCAGGAGATTTCTACAATGGAGGGTTGGCAGGTGGTGGGTATCTGGAAGTGGCTCTGTGCAGGACGTGAGGATTCCTTGGGTGAGCCCAGAACCAGAGCACAGCATTGTGCAAGCTCTGCATAGTTGGAGAGCCCCCTGGATGACGGGGAATGCACAGTGTGCTACCCCACCTATCCCCAACTGCTAACTTAGAACCAGAAGTGGGGTCCTCTGTATGCGTGCCAGGCCAGGATAAAATGCCTGGGAAAGAGACTGGATCTCAGAACTCCCTAACTCAAAGTTGCAGGATGGCAGAAAAGCCATGGGAAAGACAGGGCTATTTTGAAGATAACGCAACCATATTTTCACCATACGAGCTCGGACGCCGCCTCGGTAAACAAGGTCCGCGCAGAGCAGTGACACCCCCAGGCTGCTTGCGAATAGTCTACTACTGGGAACATAAACAGATTAGGGATGAGCCCACTCTCCCGTTGAACAGGTGCTAAAGTCATAGATACTGGGCCAGAAGGCGCACCGGAAACCACAGTATCACGCAACTCGCTTTTTTTTTTCTATGGAGAGTACACCGTCAAATAAATCTCGTACTGGTGCTCGCCCTGTGGAGCTCCACCAGGCAGGTGCAGTGCCGGGCTCTGAGCCTCGACAGAGCCCACCCTCAGCTACTGGAGGACCCTCTAGACCGTCTTGTGGAGTCAGCAGACGGCGGAGGAGAACTACTGACCAAAACAAAACAGAAAAAGAGAAACCCAGAGTGCCACTTGTCATGATGCACTGGAATGCAGAGGGAGTGAACAGCAAGCAGGCTGGATACAGCAAAAAGACAGAGCTGGAAAACATCTTGTATGAGAAGCAAGTCAGTGTTTGCTGTATCCAAGAGACTCACTTGAAAGCAGATCAAACCTTTAAAATAAGGGGATATCAATGCTTCAGATCCGACAGAAAGATAGACGAAAAGGAGGAGTACTTACTCTTGTAAGGAATAACATTCCTGCACACGAAAGGAAAACCTTCATGGATGGAGCAGAATATCAGCTGTTGCAGATAAAGGTAGACAAGATGGAAATAGAACTCCTGAACTATTACTGTCCGAGCAACAAACCCCTGAGTCTCAGCTCTATACAGGTACCAGCCACCAACTTTATAGCAGTTGGAGACTTTAATAGCCACTCCCAGAGCTGGGGCTATAACCATCTGGATCACAGAGGTGAAGAGGTTGAAACTTGGCAAGATGATCACTCCCTAATCCTAGTCAATAATGCCACAGATACTCCTACCTTCTACTCCAGAGGATGGCACACAACTTCAACACCAGATCTTGCCTTCTCCACACCAGATATAGCTGGATCTATTAGTAGAGAAGTAGGAGACCAACTAGGGGGAAGCGACCATCGCCCAATCTTTCTTACTGTCCAGAGTGCAACTCTCAGTACAGGCCCAGCCATTACAAGATGGAACTACAAAAAAGCCAACTGGGGTTTATTCAGGCATCAGGTGAACATGCTGCTGTCTACCCTCAAGGTACAGAACAGAGACATTAATGAAGTGGTAAAAGACTTCAACAGATGCATACTACAAGCTGCAAAAGAAACCATTCCCAAAGGATGCCGGCGTAACTACATACCATACTGGTCCAGCACACTCCAAGAACGTCAGGAAGCTATGGACAGGGCTAGAAAGGACGCAGAGTCTCAGCCTTCACTTGAAACTCACAACAAATGGAAAAAGGCTGTAGCAGAGTTTCAGAGAACAAAGCTAGAAGAAAAACGGAAAAGCTGGAGAACTAAAACGGCATCGCTGAACCTTGAGAAAGACGGCAGGAAACTTTGGAGATTAGTCAAGTCTCTAAATGAAGAGCGTTCCTCACCTAGGCAGACTATCACATTGGATGAAGGTGGCAAACTTTTCAGAGGAAAACAAGCTGCAGACTTGTTTGCTAGAAGATACAGTTCAGAAAGCAACTTACCCATTAACATAGATCATCAGAGAGAGATAAGAAAAGAAATACTGGCAACCATGGGACAGACAGATACTCCTGCCCCAATGAGGGAACCCATCACACTAGGAGAACTACAGAAGGCTATTTCCAAGCTTAAGTTTCAAAAGTCACCCGGCCCAGACAAAATCAGCAACGAAATGCTAGTAAATCTGAGCTCAGCAGCAAAGACAAAACTGCTTGAGATATTCAACCACAGCTGGTTGAAAGGAACGGTACCCCAAGTATGGAGAGAAGCCATCACAATACCCATACTAAAGAAAGGGAAATGTAAGACCGAGGCTGCAAGTTACCGGCCAATCAGTCTCACAAGCTGTGTTGGGAAGACTATGGAGCGAATAGTCAACCACAGATTGAAATGGTATTTAGAGTCTGAGCAGATCCTGGTGCCGGAACAAGCTGGATTTAGAGAATGCTACAGTATAGAAGACCAAGTTACTTACTTGTCTCAAGCAATAGAAGATGCCTTCCAGGAGAAGAAAAAGGTCCTAACGATCTGGGTCGACTTCAAGCAGGCCTTTGACAAGGTGTGGAAAGATGGCCTCATTGCAAAACTTAGGGAAGTGGAATCCAAGGCAACATGATGAAATGGATCCAGTCATACTTGCATAACAGGAGAACTAGAGTCACTCTTGACGGTCTGCAGAGCAGAAAAGTGTTGCTCCATCAGGGGGTACCTCAAGGAGGAGTAATTTCCCCAACACTCTTCCTTGTTTACATCAATGACCTGGTGAAAGATCTCCCTGCAGGAGTTAAAGCTGCCTTATATGCAGATGACCTAGTACTCTGGTGCGCTGATGAAAATGTCACCACAGCAAATTATAGAATGCAGCGGGCAGCAGACATGCTAGTGTCATGGGCAGAGAAATGGCTTATCACAATAAACACAGACAAAACCTCCACAACACTGTTCTCCCTCGCCCCCAAGGACAAATCAGCTAACATACACCTAGGGACAACCGTGATCAAGGAAGAAAGCTACCCCACCTATCTTGGGGTGACATTTGACCAAAGGCTTACATGGAATAAGCATATTGAAAATGCAGAAGGAAAGGCCCGAAGACGACTAGGCATACTCAGAAAATTAGCAGGTACCAACTGGGGAGCAAATGAACGAAATCTAAAGAAGATTTATAATGGAGTAATAAGACCACACTTAGAGTTTAGCTCAGCAGCATGGTCATCAGCTGCTAACTCGCATCTGCAGTCTTTGGACAAGGTGCAAAATCAAGCGCTCAGGCTCATTACAGGAGCCATGAAAACTACACCAATAACAGAGATGCAGAAGGTTGCTGGATTACAGACATTGTCCCATAGAAGAGACACAAAAACCATGATCCAGATGGAAAAGTACAACAGTATGCCAATGCACCCAATGAAGGCAAGACTAGATGATCTGGCATTGGGACGTCTAAAGCGTAGCAGCTTTGTGCATCGGGGGAAAAGACTTATAAGACAGCATCAAGAAGACCTATCCATGAAGACAACACCACTGAAGCCCACCCTATACCCTGTACCATGGGAGCAGGCCAGCAGTGCCCTCCAAATTAATACATCAGTCAGTGGTCTCACAAGTGGATGTGAGTATAATGATCTGCAAAAAACGAACTGCTACATTGAGTATGATCCAAGAAAGCTATCCCGATCAATCATGGATACATGCCTATACAGATGGATCAGCAACTAATGCTGTTAGGAATGGAGGTGCCGGTATCTTTATCTCATATCCTGACAACCACTATGAGACTAGGCACATTCCCACTGGTAAATTCTGTTCCAACTATACAGCTGAGGTTCAAGCTCTAGAGCAAGCTGCAAATATGATTTATAACACCAACTCTGACTGCCACCAGGTAGTCATCCTCACAGATGCACTGTCTGTCCTGCAAGCTCTCAAGGGTGGTAAACTCCCGCATCTGAGAAATGAACTAAACAAGGTAGCTGCCAAAAAGAGAACCATACTTCAGTGGGTACCATCTCATTGTGGTGTATCCGGAAATGAAAAGGCAGATAAACTTGCAAAAAAGGGAGGAGAATGTGAACAAGAAGATAATGAAGTCACATACTTTGAGAAAAAGAGAGCTATCCAGACTATCAGAAGAGAACAGAACCAACCCAAAGACGACTATCACACTCTCGACCGGCAGGGACAGATAACTATTTTTCGACTCAGGACAGGGCATAACAAACTGAATAAACACATGCACATGTGGATTAAACGAACAAACTGCTGAGCATGTTCTACAGGACTGTCCTCTGTATGACCAGTTAAGAAAGATATACTGGCCCAATGACTCAACACTAAACTCAAAGCTATATGGAGTTAAAGAGGAACTTCAAAAAACAGTCGAATTCATCATGAGAACTCGTCTGACGGTGTAATCATCAAAGATGCGATCGCAATGAGGCGTCCTTTTCTATATAGTCCTATTTGTATCATGATTGCGATCACCCTTGAAAATAATAAAAATTAATATTACTTTTTCTTCATCTTCTCTCCTTATTTATTCCTGTTTTTAAAAAATTAATATTACTTTTTCCTCACTCAGTTTTCCAATCCTTGTTTTTATTATTTTTTATTTATGCTTTGAATTTAGTATCCACTTCCAGTTCAGTGGCAGACATTTTATTTCCAACATGTAACACATCAGGGAGTATTTCCTCTTATTTTTATAGTTTTATGTTCTCTACTTAATTCTCACTTTCTTTCCCTTCTGTTTTTCGTTTGTCTGTCCCTGACGAAGGCCTTGTGGCTGCAACATAGGTTTTTTCTTGTCCTATCTCCCAGTAAGACGTATCACTATTTGTGTTTTTTTTTCATACTACATCAGAAGTGAAGTACTAAGACATGGACTTGTTACAGAATTACTTCAGTAAACTGCACATCCAGAGTAAAATATAATAGAATCACAGGGAGAAAATGGCTGAAATATTGGCTAGTCACAGTTTAGTAGGACAAAACAAACTCAAGAATGACCAAATTAAATGACAAATAACAGCCAGGTTTACAACTTACTGAACTGACTTGCTTCCTTCTTTCATATCCATTTCTGTTGTTTTTTGCCCTGATGACTTGATGGGCGGATACTCCAACTATGAATTCTTGTGATGTTATAAATTGTTTCTTCTCTTTTTGTGGATGTGTGTGTGTATATATATAATTATATACCAATTTAATTATTTCGCTACTAGTTCAAAATATAATGTCCACAGGAATTGTTTACATTTGAACACTCTACGGCCACTTATTTTCTAATTTTTTGTTCAATTTTGGAATCTTATAAAGCGGGCGTACAACGCAGCCTGCGGCTAGATCCAAAGCAACTCTAGCAACGGATATAAAGCACACAATTGTAACTTCATAAATTTTTTTTTTTGCTCACAAACGTTCACACACATGTGCCGGATGTCATGAAATAATTTTAAACTGGCTTATTGCCAGATATTCTATAATTTTCCACTCAAATGCGGCTTATAAGTTATATCACTTTGGCGCGCCATACAACTTGGGTATAACGAAAGGCCTATCTGGCGCATCATATGCCCGTTTTGGCAGAATGAGTTAAAGTGGTCGACCTGCTCCAGAACCTGTTCTCCCAGCTTAATCTGATATCTTCTTTCCTCTCGTGATATCACCATGGTTTTTGTTTTCGAGCTGCTTATGATCATCCCTCTCTTCTCCAGCTCTTCCTTCCAGACTTGCAGGTTGGATTAAAGATGTGCCTCTGATTTAGCAATCAGGATGACATCATCAGCAAATGCCAGCTCTGAAATACAGATCTGTCGCATCTTCCAGTACCCCACTGTATACTTTCCTGTCCTCTCCATACATGCCTTGATGACATCATCCATGAGGAGTATGAAAAGATAAGGTGACAGGATATCACCTTGTCTTACACCAGTGGTGGTCCTGAATTCTTCTGACTTATGGTTTGCCGTCCTCACATAATTTCTGCAAGACTTGTAGAAGCTCTGTATAGCATGAATCTTCCTTGCCAAACAGTTCCAGAGTTTGTTCCAGGGGACCTTGTCAAATGCATTTTCCAGATCTAAGAAGCAAAGATGGATCTCAGTCTTATACTCAAGAGCCTTTTCACTCAACTGTCTGAGTGTGAAGATTAGGTCTTGAGTACTTTGGTTTGCTTAGAAGCCACACTGGAGCTCATCCATTTGTGGCTCAGCTAGGTGTCTGAATCTCTGCTCCAGGATTTTACCAGGGACACTGAGAAGGGATATGCCTCTATGGTTTCCACATTGTCGGTTGTCACCTTTTTTGAAAATCGGTGTTATGATGGCAATCTCCCAATCCTTTGGTATGGTCTTGTTGCACCACGCTGCCTGAAGGACCCTTAAGAGTAATAGGTCGCCTTCTGCTCCCATGTACTTAACCATTTCTGGTGTTGTACCATTATGCCCTGCTGCTTTGCCCATCTTGATTTTCTCCAGTGCTGCCTTCAGTTCTCCCATCTTTATGCCATCTTCACCACCATTGGTTTCCTCTTCTGTGCTAATGGTTATCGTTTCTGATGCTTGACCTTGCTGACCATCCAGGAGTTTTGAAAAATATTCTTTCCTACACAGGAATCTAGTTATTCATATTAGAAGGAAGCATTCCACTTTCTGTAGGCATGTTATGATAAGAAGAAAGATGGAATATATTGTGACAACAGGAAAGATTGAAGGAAAAAAGAGGATGACAAAGAGAGATAATACTGGATAGTTTAACATCATGGCATGGAAAGAAGTCAACAACAGAATTGATAAACAGCACTGGACACAGGAAGTTATGGAGAGATATGATCACCTATGCCACCTGGCATGGTACTTGAATAAGACATTTTCTCCATTACTTCTGTAACACTTTAATACAAGATACAACAGGTCATGTTATAAATTTGACTAAGATCTGTTTTGTCAACGGAGCATTCTTGTTTACGCATTATCAATAGTACTAGAACAAGAAAATGCTGTTGTGATAGTAGTGCTGGTTGTGGTTTTAGCTGCAGTGGTAGAAGTTGTAGTTATTGATGTTGTAACTAAAGTAGTGACACCAGTAGGAGTGACAATTAGTAAAGCAGTAAGAAACATTACACATTTTTCCCCCCTTTATGTAGTGTTAGTACCATCAGTTATAGTACCAGCAGATTATATACAGGTAAATAAATAAATACAAATTAGTCATTATAGACAGAATGAGAAATGATGACATCAGACAAATTTAGGTACTACTGTATATCCTGCATCTGGTATAAAGAGAGACAGAAATTTAAGTGGCTTGGCCACCTCACGAGAATGGAGCCTGATAAGCCACCATTATGCTCCTACAACATTTGAAAATCTGGTTTCAGAGCAGGGGGAAGACCTAGAGGCAGATGGATAGACAACATCACAGACTTTTTACAACAACACCTGTTGTACTGCAGCAGCTCAACACACTTGGCTGAAGAACACAAACGTCAGCTCCCCATCACACTTCACACCAGAAGTGGAATGAAAAAGTAAAAGCAGGTGAAGTAAGAATATTGTTAGTATTAGAAAATAAATCTTTGCCATATAATGTCTTCTTCTAATCCCTTTCTGTGCTATAACACATTTTACTTTGTGTTCTATATAAATATCTGTTCCCAGAAACGAGCGTTGAAACTTCAGCAGCAGAAGCAGAAAGAGGAGCTGACAAGGGCACATAATCAAGAGAAAGAGTTTGAGAAAGAGAGAATGTTAACAGCAAGAGTTGCCCCAACTCAGAATTAGTGTCCAAACATTGTTTGTTTTGGATGTTTGCATGTTTCAAAGGATAAGGAGAGCTAGCATTAAACTTTTTTCTGTTTTAACGCTGGCTGTTCTTGTTCAGATCTGTGATTGTTGATTATCCTTATCCAGATATGCAAGTAATTATTTTTATAACTGTACAAAAATATTCAGCAAACATTTGCAAAAAAGGAAATCTTTTAATTTAGTGTGTGTAATATGTTTACAAGAATATGATGCCATAATATAACTACATTATTTTGTGTTCCTGTTACAAATTGTTAAGTTTGTATGTCTGTAAGTAAACGTTTGTGTTATCATGCATTCCACCTAATGGAGTAGAAATAATTATCTTCAGTCATTTAAAGGCTTAGCTTATTACTTTCAAGTGGCACTTAACAGGTCATCTAAGCTACTAAGCTAAACACACACACAGATAACATTGTAACAGCCTTTATTTTTGTATGATGCCCAAGGCGTGTTGGTGTTTAGTGGGAGCTGCTTCATTAATGTGGGGTTGAAAAACACGCTGGTGTTTTCCATCCATTTACTTTGTCATGTGAGTTGCTGTAGGAGGATCAGGTATTACTTACTGCTTGACAAACAGCAGGTGGTATACATATTGGATGCCTTTAAATAATTTGTCAAGGTGTTTAATGTATCCTGTTTATAGTAGGAAGTTTACCACTCACCATTCTAGACAGCAGTTATCCAAATCAATTAATCAGCCCAGTCATCCAAGATGGAGAAGGCAGTCCTGACTTTGGAACCCCTCAAGTAAAAGAAGAAATAGGAGACCCAAAAACACACAATAGAAGAGACGTTGAGATAGATGTCAGGATAAAGCCCACAGCAGAAGAGAAGTTGAGACAGATGTAAGGATAAAGCACACAACAGAAGAGAAGTTGAGACATATGTAAGGATAAAGCAGACATGGAAGCAATTTGAAAGGATGGTGCAGGACAGGAAGGCGTGGTAACTGAAAACCTATGCTACGCAGGGAGCTGTAAGGTCAAGAGCGAGAGAGACCACAATGCATTTGTGTCAACAACTGTTTAGCTTATTTGTTTCCAGTATGTAGGACAATACCAGTAGCCTTTTGCTACTGTAGGAACACTTCTAGTCTGACATTGATTATGGTTTCGAATGCTGATCATCAGTATTGGCATATATTGTGGTGATTAAGTAACTATATGATTTCAGAGAATTAGTTTATAGAACTAATGGGTTGGTAGTTTTCATGATTATTTTGTTATATAGCATGATTCTGACATTAAGTTTTATGATTTCTTTGTCCAGGAGGGATCAGAAAGCATTTCCTGTACAACACCTACTTCTTATTTATAATATTTTGACAAGTCGTCACCTTAGTATTGCTTTATTCTATCTCCACTTTAGCTTGTTTTGAGAAAAAACGTGTTTAAAGTTTTTGGGTTACTAGTTGAAAAGAAGAATATATCACATTAAAATGACATTTGTCATGATGATCCAAACAGTTAACTGTAAGATATTGTGTAGGATGATAGGTTAAAATATTTTATATCAAAATATGACCTCAGGTCCATTTTGGCCAAAAGTGGAGATAGAATAAAAGCAGTAGTGATGTGACGAAGTACAGCTGTATTTTGCTTTTTTTTGCAGGTGCCATAAATTATTATAGTTTTGAGAAGTCACCTAGAATCATCTGAATTAGTCTTTGAACTCTTTTAGTCTTCTTTATATAAAAAAAATTTTTTTAAAGTGATTATACTTTAATTATAGGAAATCAATAGCTCGTATATGGATATTACACAAGGATGTTGTGTCTGTGTGATTATCTGGCAGAATGTCTTCCGTGTATTTTTTTCATTTTACTTTTGATTGATTTTAGTTCATTGCTTTCATTTCTGTGTGCATGTGTCTGGCAAACACATATTTGTCAAAGACATTTCACCGTTTATTATTTTTGTAATGTTCATTAGTCTTTGGTGTATAGCATTGTGTGTCAGTACTGTTTTCAACAAGCTCCACCACATTATGTAAGTACTAGGCTTTCAACATGCTCCTTTATTTCTGGATCAGTACTAGGCTTTCAACATGCTCCTTTATTTCTAGATCAGTACAAAGCTTTCAACAAGCACCACCATATTTGTTACAGTACTAGACTCAACACGCACCACCAAATCTGGGTCAGTACTAGACTCAACAAGCACCACCAAATCTAGATCAGTACTAGACTATCAACAAACACTATCACATGTAACATCATATAGCACTGGGCTGCTCATGCTGTTAAAAAGTTATCCTACCTTTATTTATTTTGTTCGCAGCAATGATAAATGCTTGTTCTGGGACATGTTACATATAATACGGTCTTTATAACCAGCAGTTGTTTAACAGTGATGACTTGGGCTGAATATTTTAAGGAAATCCTAAACCGAAACCAACCAGTACAGCAATCCATCATAGAACCAGCAGAAGAGCCACTACAGTGCAACATGAACCCACCCACTAAACAAGAGATCTCTCGGACAATAAAACAGCTGAAAAATGGGAAGGCCGCCGGACCAGATGGAATACCACCAGAAGCCCTGAAGGCAGATATACCATACACTACAGAGTTGCTACACCAGCTCTTCAAGAAAATCTGGGAAAAAGAGGCCATCCCAAAGAGCTGGAAGACAGGCCACATTATCAAGCTGCCAAAGAAAGGAAACCTTACTGTATGTAGCAACTGGAGGGGTATAACACTACTAGCAGTGGCTGGAAAAATTTTGACCAGAGTTTTGTTAGACCGTAATAAAAAAGGCGGTAGATGACAAACTTAGAGAAGAACAGGCAGGATTTCGTGCAGGACGATCATGCATAGACCAGATAGCAACACTCAGAATCATCATAGAATAATCATATGAGTGGCAGACCCCCTTGTATGTAAATTTTGTGGACTATGAAAAGGCTTTCGACAGTATAGATGTGGAAAATCCTGAGACATTATGGAATCCCAGAGAAATTCATTAAAATCATCCAAGATTTCTATCAGGAGGCCTCATGTAAAGTAGTACACAAAGGAAAGCTATCAGAGCCCTTCACAGTACAAAGTGGAGTCAGACAGGGATGTCTGCTATCACCAACAATTTTTCTCATGGTCATAGACTGGGTTATGAGACAGACAACAGAGGGAGAGAAAACTGGAATACAGTGGACATTTAACACACAGCTGGAGGATCTAGACTTTGCAGATGATTTGTGCCTTCTGTCACACAGACAGCAAGATATGCAGGAGAAAATAAATAGATTAGTGGGAGCCGCGCTAACATAAATGTAAATAAAACAAAAGAAATGAGAATAAATAATAGGCAGACGGACCCGATGAAGATCAATGATCATGTCATTGAAGAAGTAGAAAACTTTACATATCTAGGGAGCAACATTGACAAAGGAGGGGGAACTGCTGGTGACGTCTGCTCAAAGATAAATAAAGCCAGATGTGCTCTTTTAATGCCCTTCGACCAATATGGAACTCCTCAGCTATATCCAGAGAGAACAAAATTAGAATCTTTAACTCAAATGTGAAGTCAGTCTTGCTGTATGGCTCAGAGACATGGCATGTCTCAAAGAGTATCACCGCCAAGTTACAGACATTTGTAAATAGATGTCTCCGATGGCCAGATGTAATAACAAATTTAGAGCTAAGGAAAAGATGCAGACAACAGCCAATACAGACAGAAATTAAGGTAAGAAAGTGGGGATGGATAGGACATACACTCAGAAGAGGAAAAATCAAGCATAGCCAGAGTTGCCCTTGACTGGAAGCCACAAGGGAATGAAGAGTCGGTAGGCCAAAAAGAACTTGGACATGAACTGTTGAAGAGGAGGCTAGGGAAATTGGAATGACTTGGGCACAGATGAAGAAGACAGCCCAGAATAGAAATCGATGGAGAGCAACTGTTTCTGCCCTATGTTCCACAGGGAATGAAAAGGAATGATGATGAGTAAATATCATAGAAACCTTAACCAAATTATTATGGTGATGTTTGTTTTTTTCTTTTGTGAAGGTTGTTATCAAGGATTTTAAGTTCTCTCATCTTTGAATTGTAATAAACTTGACAGATTTACACAGACTGAATTGTCTTGTATGTGTTAGAGATTTGTAATCAAATCTTTGAAGGATCGAGGACTAGAATGGAACCATGCCAGGAGAAAGACAGCCGATAGGATAGTCTGGCGCTCTCTCTTCCAAACCTCTACACCTCACGGTAGAAGGGGAACGACTAAGTAAGTAAGGTTTTTGGGAAGTTTTGTCACCAACATTCTCCAGCTTTATAAACAAGTAGTTTAACATGAGGAGCCGATGAGGCACAGATATAACACAAATTACTCTAAAAAGTTTGGAAGCGAGAAGAAATACCAGCAGACTGGAAGGAAAGATAAGTATCAAGTTGCCAAAGTGGGTAGATTTGAAAAAGTGCATAAAGTACAGAGGAGTAATGTTGTCATCAGTGAAAGGTAAAATATTACAGAATCATCCTTGAGAGATTAAAGGAGGCCGTAGACAGTTGAGAAAAGAACAGGCATGTTATTGCAAACACAGATCCTGTACAGAACAGACAGCCACACTGCAGATAACACTTTTTAACAGAGCTTGGAACTGAACTCGCCACTTTAAATCGGATCTGGGAACTGTGAACAGGCATTTGACAGTTTAGGCAGAGAATTGTTCTGGAAACTAGTGAGGCATTAACACTATGAAGATGTTGAAATGTAGAATTCTCAGTGAAGGACAGCTATAGAGCCCTTTGAGATTAGAACTGGAGCGCAGCAGAGAAACCTCTTGGCACCATCTCTTTTCTGACTGGATTATGAAAACAAATGCTTAAACCAACAGAAATGGAATTTGGTAACCAAATCATTACTGTATTCTATCTCCCCTTTTGGCCAAAATTGACCTGAGGTCATATTTTGATATAAAATATTTTAACCTATCATCCTACACAATATCTTAGTGTTAACTGTTTGGATCATCATGACAAATGTCATTTTAATGTGATATATT
Organism: Oreohelix idahoensis; assembly: GCA_024509875.1. Lineage (NCBI taxonomy): Eukaryota > Metazoa > Mollusca > Gastropoda > Stylommatophora > Oreohelicidae > Oreohelix > Oreohelix idahoensis. Next base: position 1,414,338 of record JAMPIV010001483.1, read on the forward strand.
CTTCTTTTCAACTAGTAACCCAAACATTTTTAACTAGTTTTTCTCAAAACAAGCAATAAATCAATACTAAGGTGACGGGTTGTCTCAGACAAAACAGCTAGACAATCTAGATTGTCTCAGACAAAACAGCTAGACAATCTAGATTGTCTCAGACAAAACAGCTAGACAATCTAGATTGTCTCAGACAAAACAGCTAGACAAGACAATCTAGATTTTACAGGTGACCTCGCTCTTCTCTCCCATAACTGTAATTAGATTCAAGACAAAATGAGAATTCTTGCTGTTGGTTTGAAAATACACAAAGAAAAGATAAAGAGCAGCACACTACAGTCAGATTGCAGTAGAAAATAATACCTACAGAATGTGAAATCATACATAAATGCGGGCAGCAATACTCATAATTTTACATACTTAATGTAATCCAGTGTAATCACTATTGCAGTGAGGCCAGTTTTTGCCAACATGCATTAACAATGACTGGATATATTTCACCAGTTGACACTTCAACATTAGTTTTATATTCTGTGATGCTTTGATCAACACTAATGCCCAGCTTTGGATCAAAATCTATAGCTGAGAGATTACAGACAAAAGAACAACCTGATATTAGCGTTTTTTTTCCTTTATGAAGTTGGGTGGCATTGTGCAGTATTACATTCCCAGAACTCTGGTACTTCGTTTTTGGTTTAACTTAACACATTAACTACCGCAAGCCAGTGGGACCGGCTTTTGAAATCCTATCATTTGGACCGCGAGCCACTCAGAGCATTGATCTAATTTTAGTAATAAAACGAATGAAAAATGTAGTGAAACACTTTCTGATCTGGTTCGAGATTTTAAGTTGCCACCGGAAAACAAATTCCCAAAGCATGGTTGTTGTAGAACACTGGAAAATTGATATTACGTTCATATTTTTCAGTGCTATGGGTTAGTTACCAAATCGTGTAAAACTGTTTACCGTGGCAACTAGTGATAGGACCACAAAAAATGCTTGTACATCTCGCTAACGGCTGAATAGGCTAAAAACTTGACTGATAGATCTAGCAACGAGGACAAGAGTGAAAATTGTGCGCACATTGATTGAAATAGTGATTTTGATAGAGATGGGGAGCAAGCAGTTATAATTTTGAAAATATTGCAAGTCCTTGGCCATCGGACAGCCATTAAATAGCAACAACCTCTATTAGGGATGTAGGATAAAGAGAGAGGGATAGTACCTCACGGTGAGAGAAAGCCATGTCCTTTTTAGGATAGTCAGGATTCTTTTTGGTTTTCCTCTCTTTATCTAGCTCATGTATGGCTCCACGAATACCGCTTGTGTACGGCGGTGGCCACATCCCGGGCAACAGTCTTGGCTGACTGGCTAAACTACATGAGTGGAGTAGGAGTAATCTTACTCAAGGGAATGTCCATCCCTAGTTGTTGTTCGTCCATCACAAGTGATGAAGACCACTCTGTTCATCCAATTATTAGGATGTTAGGATAGTCTATGAGTACGAAGGTGACTGATGAGCCCGATGCGGGCCTGGAAGGATCTCGGACAGTGTGGGCAGGGAATGTTTGCTTCATGTGAAGGTTTTGTTTCACGATCATTTCTAGCTTGTCTCCGCTGTTCCGCTGCTGCTCTTCTGGAAGATTCGCATGCCACTGCATCTTTACGAAGAGATGTGCGCCAGGCAGTTCGGTCTTGCGCAGCAGCTTCCCATGTGTCTGGGTTTATGTCAAAGGTTTTTAATGAAGCCTTAAGCGTGTCTTTGAAGCGCTTTTTCTGGCCACCATGGGAGCGTCTACCCTTCTGCATCTCACCATAAAAGAGTATCTTTGGCAGTCGATGGTCTGGCATGCGGACTACATGACCTGCCCAGCGAATCTGTGACTGCATCAGAATAGTATCGATGCTAGGGATACCAGCTCTGTCAAGAACGGCGGTATATGGGATCTTGTCTTGCCATTTGATGTTCATTATCTTCCTGAGACAGACTGTATGGAAGTGGTTGAGCTTTTTTACGTGGCGTCCATGTTTCACATGCATAAAGCAGCACTGGAAGCACCGCAGCTCTGTATACCTTCAGCTTTGTCTGTAGACTAATGCCACTTCGATGCCAAACGTTGGTGTATAGTCTGCCAAATGTGCTGCTGGCTTTGGAGATCCTGGTGTTCACCTCATCATCAATGACGATGTTCTGGGATAGTGTACTACCAAGGTATGTGAACCTGTTCACAACATTCAGTTTCTCACCATTTACCTTGATGACTGGCTCAGTATAAATTGTGCCAGGAGCTGGTTGGTACATGATTTCTGTTTTCCCCGTGTTGATGGTAAGCCCAAAGTTGGAGCAGGCTTCTGAGAATCTATCAACGCTACGCTGCAGATCAGCCTCTGAGCCAGCACTGAGGGCACAATCGTCAGCAAACAGAAGATCCCTGATGGTGTGTGATTTGCAATCAAAACAGCAATTATTGGCAAGCTAGCGGAGCCCCCAAAGGGAATAAATGACCGACTCATGACGGTCAAGATCCCGCTGCTTTATGGAAGGAAACATGCCACCATCATTAGCGCGTATGCACTAACTATGACAAATGCTTGAAGCCTCCTAAGGTTAAACAATTTTCCATCAATACGATATCTGATGTCGATTCCTGTGTCCCCGTCTCTGAAAGCATCAGTCAGCATAGCAGAAAACATGATACTGAAAAGCGTCGGTGCAAGTACACACCCTTGTTTAACTCCATTTGAGACTGGGAAAGGCTCTGATAGCTCACCGTTTTCCTGAACTCTAGCCTGCATTCCATCATGCAGCTGCTGCACTATTGTGATAAATTTCTTTGGGCAGCCGTATTTTGCCATGATCTTCCATAGACCCTCTCTACTGACCGTGTCGAACGCCTCTGTCAAGTCGATGAAAGCTGTGTACAGGTCACAGTGCTGTTCTTGGCATTTTTCTTGAAGCTGTCTTGCAGCGAACACCATATCGGTGGTTCCACGTTCTTTCCGGAATCCACACTGACTTTCAGGTAGAAGACCTTTGTCAAGATGAGCCGTAAGGCGATTAAGAAGGATTCTGGCAAATATAGTCCCAGCGATTGATAGTAGTGAGATGCCTCGATGATTGTTACAGTCTTGGCGATTACCTTTACGTTTATAGAGATGTATAATTGACGCATCCTTGAGATTGTGTGGGATGGTTTCACTCTGCCACATTTGCTGGAAGATCATGTGAAGTTTCTCTATCAGAACTGTACCGCCATCTTTATAGACCTCAACAGGAATTGAATCGGAGCCGGGGGCCTTTCCACTAGAAAGTTGACGAATCGCTTTTTGAGTCTCCTCCAAAGTCGGTATATCATCTAGTGCTTCATTTATAGGAATTTGGGGCAGTCGGTTGATGGCTTCATCGTTAATAGATGATGGCTGGTTCAGAATATTATTAAAGTGTTCGACCCAGCGTTGGAGAATTTTTTCCTTGTCTGTAATTAGTGTTTTTCCATCTGCATTAAGGAGGGGAAATGATCCTGATGATGTTGGACCATAGACCGCTTTGAGTGCATGGTAAAAATTTTTCAAGTCATGGCTGTCAGCAAAGCCTTGGAGCTCATCTGCTTTTTTACTCAGCCATGAATCCCGCATCTGGCGTAGTTTATGTTGGACGATTCTACGCTTGTTGTTGAAAGCGTCTTTCTTGGATGTAGATTTTGGATCATTTAAATATGCTTTATGGAGATGGTGTTTCTCAGCCAACATCTTCTTTATATCATCTGAGTTCTCATCAAACCAGTCATTTTGTTTCTTGATGGCGGGACCCAGGACCTCTGTAGCAGTGTTGTAGATCTGCTCGCTTAGGGCTGTCCAATTTGTTTCCGCACTTTGGCCGTCTAACGAGATAGATTTGAGACGGTCTTCTAGGGTGTCAGTGAATGACTGTTTAATTTTTGTCTTCTTTAGTTTGGTAATATCCAGCCTTTTTTGAGTTTTCTTTCCCTGAGGGCGCCTGGCAGGTTGGATACGAATTTTAAGTTTAGACACAATGAGGCGATGATCAGTCCAGCATTCGGCACCACACATGGACTTGGTCACCCGGACATCTTGCCTGTCCTTCTTCCTAACAATTACATAGTCAATTAGGTGCCAATGCTTCGAGCGAGGGTGCATCCAGGAGGTCCTGTTGCGGATAGGAAGTCGAAAAATGGTGTTGGTGACAAGGAGGTTATGTTCTGCGCAAGTCTGGAGGAGAAGAAGTCCATTGCTGTTACAGCGACCCACGCCGTACTTTCCGATAGTGCCATTCCAGGAGATGTTGTCTGAGCCTACTCTTGCAATAAAGTCACCAAGAATAATAAGCTTATCTGCTTTGGGAACTGATGCAATGACTGCATGTAGTTCTTCGTAAAACTTATCTTTGACGTCATCCTGATTTGTCATAGTTAGTGCATACGCGCTAATGATGGTGGCATGTTTCCTTCCATAAAGCAGCAGGATCTTGACCGTCATGAGTCGGTCATTTATTCCCTTTGGGGGCTCCGCTAGCTTGCCAATAATTGCTGTTTTGATTGCAAATCCAACCCCTGCTTCTCGTCTTTCTTCAGTTCCTCTTCCGCTCCAATAGAATGTATAACCTGCACCCTTTTCGCAAAGTTGGCCCTCGCCTGCAAGTCGAGTTTCACTCAGTGCTGCTATGTCAATGTTGTATCTGGCCAGTTCTCTCCCAATCAGGGCAGTTCGCCTCTCGGGTCTGTTTGTGTTAAAGTCTTTGTCGAGTAGAGTGCGCACATTCCATGCGCCTAGAATGAGGGGGAAAAATCTGTCCTTTCTTTTTCTTATGTGTCGCCCGCTGAAGTAGGGTACCCACCAACCGCGGTAAGCTGGTTAGGTAATGGTGGAGCAGGCAATGTTTAGGGCACCTTTTCTAGCCCCTTCCTCATGCCATGGAGGTGAGCAGTGCTTTCCTAAAGAGGGCTGCTCAGTCACTCAGGGGGCTGCCGAATCCTACTGCTGCTCCGATCAGTGGAAGACGACCATATGGCCTGAGCCGCCTGTGTGTAGGTCTGCGACTACGACTGCCAGCGCACCCACGCCTGCCGCTTCGCCGCTCGCCCATCGCCACAGGACTTGTTGTGAGTGGATGGATGAGTGGATGAAAGAGTGACTTGCGCAGTGATTTGGTTTAAAGTGAGGAAGAGTTGCGCAATTCGTCGACCTCACTCTCTCGCCTGGGTCCATCTTAATCCAGTGGCAAGACAAGTCAAGACGACTGGAGATGAAGTCAGGTGCAGTGGATGACCATGGCTTTCTACGTGCCTCGCCATGCTCCTTACGCTCCACAGCGCGTTGCTGGTAATCGCCGTCATGCCCATTGAACCAACAGGTGGTTTCTTCCGCGCAGTCTACCGAATCCAGTCTTCGCATGCATGGGTAGGCAGACCCTAACTCACCGAAGGTTTATAACCAGTCGGCTACCCTCACCTAGTTTAGCCGGCCTGTCAAAGCCGTTTCCCGGGGGGGTGGCCGCTGTCGCATGCTGACAGCTACGAGGAGCCACAGGTGAGAGCTGAATGCCAGGTTTGGACCAAAGGTGGCCGAGCTGCCCTGAAAAGGGCATGACAGCTCCTTAACCAGAGGTACTACCAAGACCTGACATCCCAAACCCCCCCCCCCCTAGTACACAAAGATTGAGACGGTGAGGGAGGCGGAGGAATCTGAGAAGATCAACGGCTCGCAAAGCGGAACAGCAAAGTGTGTGGCGCACTAGAGGCGTGTCAGACATAGAAAAAGACAACGGCTAGCCACCGTAGAAGAGATTGGGGCCTTACCACGTACTTCCTACAGAATGTAATGAGATCACAACAAGATAAGAACCGATATGTAGAGAACTCTCTGTCCCCTGGGGAAGAATCTACTGTACAAATTAACAGGGAAGAGGCAACTCCTCTAATGAGTAAGGAAGTACATAATGACGAGTGTTCCTTAAATTCTGTTGAAAGGGAGCATTCTGAGAAAGACCACCTAAAAACTAGTAGGAGGAGCCTAAAAATAGGAACATGGAACGTTATTACTCTAAACGGAGAAGGAAAGCTTGACAATCTTATATTGGAGGCAACAGATATGAAACTTGATATTCTGGGAGTTGCAGAGGCAAGACTATTGGATACAGGCTACATAAAAAGAGACCAGTACACGCTTATACACTCAGGAGGAGAAAAACATGAAAGAGGGGTAGGAATGTTGATAAAGAAGGAGTTAGAAAAATACGTATGTGGATACTGGACACATAATGACAGAATGATGTTACTAAAGATGAGAGCAAAGCCATTCGACATATCAATCTTACAAACTTATGCACCAACTAAAGATCACAGCGAGGAAGAAATAGAAGAATACTATGAAGAGCTACAACACACACTTAAACCAGTCAAATCTACAGATGTGCTGATAGTAATGGGTGATATGAATGCAAAAGTAGGAAAAGGAAAATACAAGAAAATAGTAGGACAGTATGGATTAGGGACAAGAAATGATAGAGGAGACAGACTTATCCAGTTCTGTGAAGAAAACCAGCTGGTCATATGTAACACCTTTTTTGAACACCACCCAAGGAAATTATACACATGGAAAAGCCCAGGAGATGTAACAAGAAATCAGATTGACTATATCATGATAAAACATAGATTTAAGAACAGTGTCACAAGTGAGAAGACACATCCTGGCGCCGACATAAATTCAGATCACAATCCAGTTGTCATCAAAGTAAATATAAAGCTGAAAAGAGCAGGAAACCGAAGACAGGAGGAACCCCAGATAGAAATATCAGCGCTGAAACAACCAGATATAAAACAGAAATATTTAATCGACGTCAAAAATAAATATCAACAGTTATTGACAGAAAGCATGGAGCAGTATAGAAGAGAAAACCCAGAAGAAAAAGTAACCGCAAAATGGGAATGCTTAAAAACAAGCATACAATCAGCAAATTTACCTAAAAAGGAGTCTAAGAAAAATCAAATTTGGATGACAGATGACATCTTGAATAAAATGGCAGAAAGAAAGAAAGCAAAAAACACTCCAGAATATAAAACAATCGACAATGAAATACGTACTATGTGTAGACAAGCAAAAGAACAGTGGATAGAAACAAAATGCAAGGAAATAGAAGACTTGGAAGCAAAGCACGTGACAAGAGATATGCATGAAGAAATAAAGAAATTATCAAACAGGTCGCGGTTTGCACAAGGAGGAAGCTGTATCAAGAACAAAAATGGTGTAATATTACTTGATGAGAAAGACATATCAAACAGATGGGCAGAATACGTAAAAGAACTATTTGAGGACAAGAGAGGTAAAAAACCATCACCAGATTCTAATGAAGGCCCAAACATTCTCAGATCAGAAGTAGAGAATGCCATACATATGATACAAAAAGGAAAATCAGCAGGCATGGATAACATAAACATTGAAATGATAGAAGCTCTGGAGAGCTTTGGTAAAGATACAATCACAGAAATATGCAACGATATATACAATACAGGATATATACCACATGACATGAAGACTTCAGTTTTTATAACATTGCCCAAAAAACCAAATGCAACAGAATGTTCAGACTTCAAAACAATCAGCCTGATGAGTCATGCAATTAAGATACTGCTCAAAATCATACAGGAAAGAATAAAAAGTAAGGTAGACAGTGAAATCCAAGAAGAACAGTTTGGTTTTAGACGGAATAGTGGAACAAGAGAGGCAATATTTTGCCTAAGAATATTAGCAGAAAAATATACAGAGGTCCAAAAAAGTATGTACATGTGCTTCATTGACTATAAGAAGGCTTTTGACAGAGTCCCTCATGAGAAAATAATTGAATGCCTTGAAGACATAGGTATTGATGGCAAATATATAAGAATACTCAGTAATCTTTATTGGGAGCAAACTGCCACAGTAAGATCTGGAAGGAATTATTCATCATAATAATAATAATAATAATAAATTCTTTAAGCACCAAACACGGCGCATAAGGCAGAAACCAGTGCTCTCCAGGTTGTTCGTTGTGACGCCACTCCTCTTAGCTCTTGCACATTATTTAGGCCCAACGTTCTCCTTCTCTTATTATTGTTCTTCTGAGTGTTTCTTTTGGTCTTCCTTTTTTCCTCTTACCCTCAGGAACCCAAGTGAGCGCCTGTAGTGGTATTCTGTTGTTTTGCATTCGTAGGACATGACCGATATATGACCATCGTCTTTTCCTTATATAGTCGGAGACATATTTCTGCCTAGAGTCTTCTCTTATTTGTCGATTAGTCTTGAATTCTTTCCAACTGATGTTCATGAGTTTTTTCTAAGACATTTGTTCTCGAATGTATTCAGCTTGTTCTCCAATGATTTTGTTATTTTCCAACTCTCACAGCCGTATGTTAACACTGAGATAACATTTGAATTAAACAGACGAAGCTTGGTATGTATATTCAATGATCGTAATTTCCAAATGTTAGATAATCTATTGAAGGCGCTAGCTGCCAAAGCAATTCTAGTATGGATTTCTCTTGTTGTGTCACCATCCTGAGTCATTTTACTGCCTAAATAATTGAAACTTTCAACTTTCTGTAGTTTTTCCCCGTTCAAGATGATATCAAAGGTCTCGTTAGAAAAGTTCATAGCTTTAGTTTTAGAGGCATTTTCATCATACATAGACATAAAAAGAGGTGTCAGACAAGGTTGTGTGCTGTCCCCCTGCCTATTTAATTTATAACCGAAAAAATTTTCAAACAGATACAGGAAATACCAGGACTGAACATCAGTGGAAGGTCAATAAACAACCTTAGATATGCAGATGATACCGTGTTGTTAGCTGAAAGCGAACAGGAATTACAAGAACTAGTGAAGCAAGTGAACAGTATAAGTCATGAATATGGACTTGACATTAATATTGAGAAAACAAAAACTATGATAATTAGCAAAACAAACGATAAACCCACATTAAAGATAAGCGTAAATGGGAAAATCCTGGAACAAGTCAAAAGCTACGTATATCTTGGTCATATAATAACAGAAGATGGCAGATGTGAAACAGAAATCAAGAAGAGAATAGGAATGGCCAGAGCTACATTCAACAACATGAAACATATACTGACATCTAAACAGTTATCTCACAAATTAAAACTGAGAATCATAAAGTGTTATATATATTCTGCATTTCTGTATGGTGCTGAAACATGGACGATGAATAAGCATTTGGAAGAAAGAATTGAGGCTCTTGAAATGTGGATATATAGAAGAATGGGGCGTATCTCAAGGAAAGAGATGAAAACAAATAAGGAGGTCCTAGAAAATCTAGGTATGAAAAGAGAACTAATGAGGGAGGTCAAAGTTCGGCAGCTAAAATACTTTGGCCACATAAAAAGGCATAACACCTTGCAGAAGACCATAACAGAGGGGAGAGCTGAAGGCAAACGCGCAAGGGGAAGACAGCGCTATAAGTGGGAAGATAACATCAAAAGATGGACAGGAAAGAGTCTTTCAGAAAGCACCACCAAGACAAGAGACAGAAGACGTTGGAGATCCATTACAGCCAACCTTCGTTGTGGAGATGGCAACTGATGATGATGAATCATTATTACTTGTTGCTGTTTTTATATTTTATTTCTTCAGTAGTGTGTAATCTTTCTTCATTTAGCTCAGGTTGTCTGGCACTTGTGGTAAACGCAGATTCTGCATGTATTTATTTCTGATAAATACAGTTGGTCATTACAGTAAAAAGTGCAGATTAGTAATTGCAAAAACAAGTATTACACTTGTTGCATTAAATTACATTTGATTACCTGCCGTCAAATGTTTGTCCACTTCTTATAAATCTTTCTTGTCTGGACTGGACTTATGTAATTAACATCCTAAAATTTCCTTGAGACAGAATTGTCAGTTATATACTGTTTTATTGTATACAGCGCTGTGTGACCTATTATGCAGCATCCTGCATCCTAGAATGCTCAAAGAATCAGGAAGAACTCTAGGGATGAATAAATTTAGAACTAATGTTAATCCTACACAACCCACCAGTTTTGTGTGTGTGTGTAGCATCTGAGAGTTTTTAGTGTGAATGTTCCCCATCGAGGCCAGCTCCTTGATGTGGAGATGGGGCTCAAGTACAGCCATCAGCGGCCGAAAAACCAAGACTGGCCAGGCCCTCCTACACTCGAGCAAGACCACAGTCTGCCCTAGCAAGTCAAGGTGCTGAAGACGGAGGCAACCAGCCAAGATGCGCACCACAGCAATCAGGATGCCACGCACACACGCAATGGAAATGTGTCTATATCTACAAAACCTGTGACGGACACCCAGGCAGATGCAGTGCCGGGCCCTCTGCCTCAAAAGGGCCCAACCCCTACTACTGGGGGTCCTTCTCAATTGCCCCGTGGAGCCAGGAGGCATGAGAATAGAGCTACTGGCCAAGCAAAGCAAAGACCACTTAAAATAATGCACTGGAATGCTGAAGGCGTCAACAGTAAAAAAGATGGCTACAGCAAAAAACTAGAGCTCGAAAATATCTTGAATGAAGAGCAAGTAAATGTATGCTGCTTGCAAGAAATCCACCTCAACAAAGACATAGCCTTTAAAATCAGAGGCTACCAAGGCTACCGATCTGACCGAATAGACAGGCGAAAGGGTGAAATACTGACACTCGTGAGGAATAACATCAGTGCATGTCAGCTTGAAACATATATGGAGGGGGCAGAATACCAGATGCTTCATCTCAGGACAGAAAGTACAGAATTCCACCTGCTCAACTACTACTGTCCGAGTGACCGCCCACTGGCACTAGACACAATCCCAGCAAAAGAAAGACTGATTGTGTGCGGAGACTTCAACAGCCACTCACAGAGCTGGGGCTATGATCACATGGACAGGAGAGGTGAGGAGCTTGAAAACTGGCAGGATGACAATGGGCTTATCCTGATTAACCAGCCAATTGACCCACCAACCTTCTACTCGAGATCATGGCACACCACCTCTACACCAGACCTGGCATTCCACTCACCAGGCCTGGAGTGGAACACCACACGTGTTGTAGGGAAACAACTTGGAGGCAGTGACCACCGGCCAGTCTTCCTAATTGTGGAAAATGAACTTGTCAAGGAGAGCAGCACTCTCTCTAGGTGGAACTACAAGAAGGCAGACTGGACAATGTACCAGCATCGTACCAGTATACTGGCTAGAGATCTGTCTGTAGACAAAGACATCAATAAGTTAGTCGATGAATTCAGCAGATGCATATTACAGGCTGCGCGTGAAACAATACCTAGAGGGGCTCGTAAGCACTACAAACCATATTGGAAAAGTGAACTAGAGCAACTGCACAACGACGTGGAAACATCTCGAAAGCAGGCAGAGACCAGTCCATGCCAAGAACAGCACAATAACTACCAGCAAGCTAAGGCCAAATTCCAAAGGGCCAAGTTGCAGGCCAGGCGGAGAAGCTGGAAGGAGAAAACAGAGTCCTTGAACTTCGAAAGAGATACAAGGAAACTGTGGAAGCTGGTAAAACAATTTAATGATGAGGGTACAGGGAGAAACTCAAAGATTGCACTGTACAAAGATGGAAACATCCTCATGGGAAAACAGGCAGCTGATCACTTTGCAGACTCCTTTGCTAAAGACAACAACATCGAAGTAAGCCCAGAGAAGCAAAAGGAGACTCGTGAGAAACAATATGCAGGACGAGATGGAACCATACCTGAAGTTATGGAGGCACCAATCACATTCAGAGAACTGGAGCTTGCAATATCCAAATTGAAAATGAGAAAGTCGCCAGGAGTTGATGGAGTGTCCAATGAAATGATTAAGAACTTGGGAACCGCAGCAAAAACAAAGCTGCTGCAGATCTTCAATATCTGTTGGAACTCAGGCAGAGTTCCACAGACCTGGAGGGAAGCAATCATGATACCACTCCTAAAACCAGGAAAAGACAGTTCCACTGCCTCCAGCTACAGACCAATCAGCCTTACAAGCTGTCTCTGCAAAACTATGGAACGTATCATCAACCTCAGGCTACAGTGGTACCTTGAAAGTGAAAACCTTCTTGTACCACAGCAGGCGGGCTTTAGGCAGTGTTACTCTACCGAAGATCAGGCAACTTACCTTTCCCAAGAGATTGAGGATGCTTTCCAAGATAAGAAACTGGTACTAGCAGCATGGATAAATCTAAGGAAAGCATTTGACAAGGTTTGGAAAGAAGGGCTTCTGGAGAAACTGTAGAGTGAACGGTAGGATGTACAAATGGGTGAAAGCATACTTGCATAACAGAAGAGCCCGAGTACAACTAGATGGCGCTTAGGGTCATCACGGGGGCAATGAAATCAACGCCTATAGTGGAGATGAAGAAAATGGGGAGGATACAAGCACTGCGAGAACGCAGAGACCCGAAAGTGCTAACACAGGTGATGCGAGATGCCATATGATGATGGATGGTATCCGCCTGTCTGGTTTTGTGTAGTGTGTAGATGATGTACAGTCAAACAATGATCATACAAAAACAGGGCAATCCACACAAGGACGTCAGTTAACTCACGACGTATAAAGTCAATGATGCTTGTAACAGCTAGTGACGTTTTTCTGTATCATTTATTGTGGACGCCACAGTGACAAAATGTATACGCGAATATGTAGGTACATCAGACAGTCATTATCACAGCAACAATGTCAGTATAGCAATGGACGGTAGACAGCATCATAATAAAGGTGATTCACAGGCATGTCAATACATTATAAGGCTGTAATGTAGTCGGGAAAATTCTCCATCCCTTTCTATCTTAGCCAGGAGATAACCAGATGTATGAGATCAGTTCACTCTCCTTAATCTGACTTCAGCAAGACAGACACGTCTTCTAAAGTATAAATAATGTCCTCAAAAAGTCCTCTAGATAACAAAAGGTTTCAAACCTAGTTCATGTAGCGAAGTAACAAGTAATGGTCCTTGGGACATGCATCAACCCGATGCGGTTCAATGTAGCAATATGTGAGCTGAGAAAACATCTCGTGATGACGACTTTCAAAGACAGGCTACGAATCAAATGTCACTCACGGACAAAAATCGATAAAGTTAATGTAAATGTAATTTACCTTGCCTTCAGGAAATAACCACAGAAATAATACGCTTTTCCGGCGTGTGGAAATACACTAGAGGTATCATCTCGAATAAACGAAATATCCATAAGAAGACTCACATTCCTGACAGAATAAATTAGCAGAGACGCTCCACAGAGACGTCCCTTCGCTATCGAAATCTTCGCTCACAGACTGGTGGGCGGAAACCCATTCGACAAAGACCCAAGATTTGGGCATGCGCAGTCCAGCGCGAATCGACCACCGCTCAGAAAACTTAAGACACAAGGACCTTTACCAAGAACCAGCTTAAGAATGATTACCTTATAAGGATAACCCAACAGGTTGCCAACCGCTTTTTAAAAAGTGGCCTAGCCAGTCCATACATGGACTCGATTCAAGAACGCGTAACAAACTTAACTGCTATCGATACCAACGCGAGGAGACAACTGCTTACAATGAAAAGTGACTATAAATTTCAAGCAATTGTTCCCCTTGCATTACAAAATAAATATCTTGTACACCAAAACGATGTTGCGAGAATTTCACACGCAACATATCACCACCACCTCCCGATAAAAAAAAAAATGTGGAACATATTTTTTTTTTTTTATAATATCCAAGAGCATGCGATAAGCGGCTCAAAACGCACGAATTATGCGCGGATAATTAATTAAATTGCCTAACATGAGGCTAAATATAGAATGTCTGGTGAGAATATACCTCAACAGAAAAATAAATATGTCTCAAAAAATATTCATATCGGGGAGGTGTCACCAACACACATCACGCTAGCATGTAAACACAATATACGTATGCAAGTTACCATAGACATCATTAAATAGCATAATCTAATATTGTCTTTAAAAATGGATGTACAAATCTGATAGGAAAATTTAAATAGTACATTATTTGACATGTAAAGACATTAGTACATAGTAACATTAAAGTACAAGACGATCCAGGACACATCCTCTGACGTTCCGAGGGTAAGTACACAATGTAGAACTCGTCATGCTTGATAATAGTAAGGTAAGTCCTCAGCTCATCAATGACATTCTGAGAAAGTACAAGCAATATAACGCTAATTAACAACTAATCTGCTTCATAAGGTACAATACATTATTAATAATTGTGGCTGTTTAGTAAACTTATGGCCCTTATATTAACTACTCAGTCTTCCTCTATCATCTTAAAAAATGAAACAGAAGAAGATGATAACAAAGCACGATAGTATGTGTACATATAAAGTGAGTACAGATGTGCTAATCTATTGTAGTAATATAGGTGTGTTATGACTCTGTAATATATATAGAAATATAGGACAGAAGTATTAGTTGGAATCATGTGGGCATCTAGACAAAATGTCAGCCATCACATTATCCGCACCACGGATAGCTCGTACCGTGAAGTGAAAAGGTTGAAGAGCTATAGCATATCGAGTGGATCTCGAACTCTTCAAATTCTTAGTCTGAATAGCTGTAAGAGCTTTTTGATCAGTCTCTAGAATGAAATGTGCGCCCAGGAGGAATCTTTGTAGTTTGAGAATTGACCAAACCATAGCTAACAACTCACGGTCTAAAACCGAGTAGTTCCTCTCTGCCGCATTTAGTTTTCTAGAAATGTACATAACAGGATGCAGAGTATTTGCATATTCTTGCATAAGTGCTGCTCCAATCCCAGTGGATGAAGCATCACTCCGAAGAACAAAAGTCCTATCAAGAGTAGGTAATCTTAGGATGGGAGGAGATGAAAATATATTCTTGATTTGGTCTAGGGAAGATTGGCATTCTTCAGACCAACGGACCAGATTAGGCGAACCTTTCTTCAACAATGTTGAGAGAGGTGCCATGATCGAAGATAAATTTGGAATAAATCTCCCATAAAATTGAATTAAACCTAAGAGACTCCTAACTTGTTTCTTCGTTTTAGGAACAGAGATGTTCAGTATTTTGGAAGTATTGTGGTCTTCTGTCTTCAAGAGACCATGACCAACACGATGACCCAGGAAAGAGATTTCACCAAAACCAACAAAAGCTTTAGAAGGTTTTGCTGTCAAACTATTCTCACGTAGAGTGGACAGTAAGTCATATAAACCTAAATAGTGATCTTCCCAGGTATCACTGAAGAGACAGATATCATCTAAGAATGCGATGACATCTGAACGATGTGAAAGAATTCGACGCATCATGCGAACGAAAGTAGCAGGGGCGTTCATAAGACCGAAAGCATAACATTCCATTGAAATAGACCCCTAGGTGTAGAAAAAGCAGTAAGAGGTTTGGCATGCTCTGCTAAAGGCACTTGCCAATAACCTTTAGACAAGTCAAGTTTAGTGAAGAATCTAGAATTAGAAAGTCTAATAAGTAGATCTTCTAGTAAAGGCATCGGTTCAGCATCGAACTTTGTGACTTGATTCAATTTGCGATAATCAACGCAAATTCGTATGTTCTTATCTTTCTTCCGGACAATAACCATGGAAGAAGAATATGGTGAAGTCGATGGTTCAATTATATTTAATTGAATCATTTCATCCAATTCCTTTTCCACTTGCGACTGAAAGTGTATAGGGATAGGATAAGGCCTAACCCTAATAGGATTACTGTCGGTGAGAATTATGTCATGTTCTATGACATCTGTGTGTCCAGGAATGTCAGTGAGAACCTCCTGAAATGTTTGTAACATCGACGAGACTTGTCGATGTTCGTCACCAGAAAGATTAGGAGAAACAGAAATGTTTTTCCAAGATTCCGTGGAATGTAGTGGAACCACTGGAAGAGGAAGATTGACCTCCGAGAAGGTAGATTCCTCATCCTGTATGACCGACAGAGATGAGTAATGACCATGAGGTGTAGGAGAATCATCCGTTGCCTGGAAAATAGGCAGCAAATAGTCCGGACGTTCGTGAAATTCCGAAAGCATGTTTATGTGGAAAGTTTTATGCTTTCCATCAATATCGACCACATAGTCAACATCGGAAATCCGAGAGACTATTGCATACGGACCTTTCCATGCAATAAGAAGTCTATTTTCCCTACTGGGGAGTAGGACGAATGCTTTGTCACCTGGACAAAGTTGTCGTAGACATCTATTCTTGTTAGCAAACTGCCTTGCCTTCTCTTTAGCAATTTCTGATGAAGCAGTTGCTAGCTTACATGCCTCAATGATCTTTTGTCTAAGAGCAATGACATACTCATATGAGGATTGAGTTTCATCGCTAATATCATCGGCAGTGATGAGATCGTGTAATAAAGACATAGGGCCGCGTGGACGCGCGCCAAAGACAAGTTCGAAGGGAGAAAACCCTGTGTGTTCATTTGGGACTTCTCTATAGGCAAAGAGAGCCGCGGGTAAAACCCTGTCCCAATCTTGCGGATGATCTTCAGTTATCTTACCAAGCAAAGTCTTGAGCGTTCTGTTCAGACGCTCAACTAACCCATTAGACATAGGATGATAGATACTACTGAGAGATCGTTTAATATGTAAGGTAGACATTACCTGTGACATAGTGTCAGATATGAGTTGAGTGCCATGGTCTGACAATATTTCTCTGGGGAACCCCAAGCGAGAAAATATCAGCCAAAGAGCGTCTGCGATATCTGTAGTAGATATGCTCTTAAGAGGGATAGCCTCTGGCCAACGTGTGCACATATCAACACATGTAAGGATAAACTGATGTCCTCTGGCCGACTTGACCATAAAAGGGCCAATTATATCTATGGCCATTGTTGCGTGCATATTTTGACGCACATATTACAAAAATCGATATGGCTATTTAATATGGAAAAGATATAGACATTCATTCATTTGTGTATGAAAATGCTGTCTATGGGGAAGGCTAGATAATCCATAATTGTTTTACCCTTTTGATTATAGGAGTAATCGTTCTTGATATTAATTCGGCGCATGGATATGACACCCTTGTCCGTACCTATTTCTTAGGGCCAGAAAATAGATTAATTTGCTTATTATGTTTATGGCCTGAATTCATATGTATTACATATTATTAGTACAAGTAGAATCAGTCCTATATTGTATATTTTGGATGGGTAGGCAGGACTATATTCTTGTTACACCGCTCTAGCGGAAGTAGGAGTTGTCTTGTCTAGTCGTGAGGAGTTCCGATGTACCGTGACAATGGCGGGTACGCATTTTTCCAGGGCTGGTATATTCTTCAGTAAAAATGATTTACGAAGTAGTTTTTCTTCTATAGGAGATTGTGTCTCTACTAGAGTTGTGTTAGAGACTCTCCTAATGTACGGTACCATGTATGATTCGGACTCCAGGTAATTCCAGTCTCTGTTTTGATGATCTCAGGTCGGTTAGGCCTAGCGGGAATTTTGTGCTTCGCAACGCTAGGGTCAAGTTTGTATCGACGGAGATGACAGGCTCCATACTGTAATTATGTCTACGTGAGGTAACTGGATTACGGTAGATCTGTGTGGAGGAACTTTATGAAATTATGCATATGTATTGCAAATTAACACATTAACTACCGGATTGAAAAACACACAGTGGCCGAATTAAATTTTTTTTCCCATTTTCATCCTGTAGGTGTTTGCACAAAGTAAGCGGTAGTTAACGTAATTGTTTACAGATTTTTATGAATTACATGTCATTTTAAAGATAAATGAATGTACTATTACAATAAGCACTATTTGTAACTCTAATAGAGGTTAATGCTATTTAACGGCCCTCCGATGGCCGAGGACTTGCAATATTTTCACAATTATAACTGCTTGCACCCCATCTCTATCAAAATCCCTATTTCAATCAATGTGCACACGGTTTTCACTCTTGTCCTTGTTGCTAGATCTATCAGTCAAATGTTGAAACAAGTTTCTAGCCTATTCAGCCGTTAGACGAGATGTACAAGCATTTTTTGTGGTCCTATCACTAGTTGCCACTGTAAACAGTTTTACACGATTTGGTAACTAACCCAAAACGCTGAAAAACATGAACATAATATCAATTTTCCAGTGTTCTACAACAACCATGCTTTGGTAATTTGTTTTCCGGTAGCAACTTAAAATTTTGAACCCGATCAGAAAGTGTTTCAGTACATTTTTCATTCGTTTTATTACTAAAATTAGATCAACGCTCTGAGCGGCTTACGGTCCAAATGATAGGATTTCAAAAGCCGGCCCCACCGGCTTGCGGTAGTTAATGTGTTAACTTTGGCTTATATATATATCCTCCTGTGAGCGAGTGAGCGACAACTCAGGTAGGTGGCCATGTTACATTCCTGTCATCGCATTTTTTGGATCACTGTCTAAAGAACGGAACATGTATCTTATTATCCAGACAGTGGCAAGGAGATCTCAATTTTGATAGAAACCCCTTATCGTGGTTTCACAATATGATAAACTGTGAATATAAAGCAACTTTAGTTACTTACCGATCCGCCTTCACTGACGCGCTTAGTCAGATAGGGGATGCGGCCATTGATGTACTACCTATTATTTATGAATGTGCCATGACATAGGATCTACTATGTATGCCTGCAAATTGATATGTCAACATACCCATGATTTACTCGTTATGTCCCAGTGTGAGCGTCCAAATAAACTGTGTAAACAAAGATTCCAGCAGTCTGCATTGGTGCCTTGTAGACACAAGTGAATGAGTGTTTAGATTGGTCAGAACACGAACAGTACACCATTCGCGGTAAACACACTCTACACTTCTACCCATATCTACACCATCCTGCGTCGGTTGAAGTGACCAAGTTTAGGGCCTGCTTCCCCTGGAGCCTTAGAGGGAAACTACTGTTTACAGCTGCCTTTGCCTTCCCTAACTTAGGACTAGGGTGAGTTACCCAATTTACAGCTGGGTAGACTGGAGCATGCCTGATCTCAACAACTCTGTACACTACAATGGACATATACAGTAGTGGCACCACCAACAACATGTTACAGTGATTGATAGTGGAGCTTTACAGAAGAAAGAGAACACACCACACTTTACAGAAGGTTTACAGTATACAACTGATACTTCTTTACAGACTGACATTTTACAGTGTGTGTGAAAGCAACTTTACAGTGGTGAGCCAGATCCCTGGGTCCAGCCTACGCAGTCTTGTGTTGAGAATCACATTTCACAGTTACAAGAACATTTGTTTGACCACATCAATACCAATAGGACAGCTATACAATCAATGTCAGCTTGACCTGTTCTGACAAGTGTAGCAATATCTGGGACAGCACTTGTTGACATTTGGCACAATACAGTCAGTGTTCTAAACCAGTGATTGTTTATCCTGCTGTAATACAAGAGCATTGTTGAACATAAAGTGCAAATTTCATCGGTGGATCTTCTAATGTGCTCAAAAAAATTGGACAGTGTAATAGTTAGAATGCAAATCTATTACTCAATAAAGTGGTAGTCTAATTGATTAAAACTGAGCATACTGTACTATACATTGCAACTACAACACATTGCATGATATGATACACACATTGATGATTTATATATATTTATGTTTATATATTATTTGTTTATATGTGTGATTGTTATGTCTTTGCGGGCCTGGATGGGAGGTGACTAGAACAGGAAATACCAAGTGATATTGGTCTTGTTCTGGCGTTCTATAGGGAGCAATTTCTTAATTGAAATTTGCATGCAACATAGTTTGCAAATATTTGGTTAGTTGTGACGACTGTTTCATATTTGTATTTGTAACATTTTTTCTGTTCTTTATTTTTGTTTGATTTGTTTGTATAATTGTAGGTCTCATCTTTCCTTGCATTTCAGTTCTTTACACCCTTATGTTTATACACTGTGGCGTTATTTGTCTTGTTATCTTATTGCAGTTATCATCACGGATTCTGTGATCATTTTTTTTTTCATTTCTCCTATTTAATTTAATTTGATCTCTGCAAATGTTTTCAGATTGTCTTTTCTTGTTTGTCCTTTGTAATGTCTTTAGTTGACATATGACATATGAGGTATAGTGGAATACACTTATAGTACAGATCAGTACTTTATGATTGTTATTGTTATAAAACAAAGTGTACAAGACCTTTATAAGGCTTGTCTCCCAAAGTGATTGGAAAAGGGAAATATTATTTTCCACAGGTACTCAAGTGATCATTGATTACATTAAGGTATACAAGACCTTTGTAAGGCTTGTCTCCCACAGTATTTGAGATACAGTTATTGTTGTCCACAGGTACTCAAGTTATCATTGGGTATTATAAACCATACAAGTTTTCACTAAGACTAAGTCTATGGTATAGACTTGTCTCCCATTAAAGTGAAATAAGGTAATTTATTTACTTTTCAGGTTTCTGATTTAAGAAGACAAAATGTCTACATTAGATTACTTTATAGCACAAGGAAAATCCCTTGATAAGACTGGGAAAGACTTAGAACAATGGGCTGTTGCTCAATATGACAAAGCATTAGCTGCAGAAGAAAAAAAAGCTGCTGCTGAGGAAAAAAAAGCTGCTGCTGAAGAGAGGAAAGCTCTAGCTCAAGAAAAAAGATTAGAAAAAGAAGCTGATACTGCTGCTGAACTAAAGAAATTGCAGATGCAAGTGGAGGAAAGGAGATTTGATGCAGAACAGAAAAAATTAGAAGCTGCTGCTGCTGCAGAACAAAAAAAATTAGATAGAGAAGCTGAAGAGAGAAAAGCAATAAGAGAACATGAGTTTGAATTAGAGAAATTAAAATTGACAAGTATGAGTAATGTTAATCAGGCATCTAGTGGTAATGGTAAACCCTTTGTGTACAAGGTCAAGGTACCAGCGTTCAACTCTGCCAGTGATGATATAGCATTCTGGCTTGATAGATTTGAACGGGCTTGTCGAGCTCATAATGTTGACAAATCACAGTATGTGAATCAGTTGTCTGAAAATCTAAAAGGGGAGTCTCTGAGTAAGTTATATTTCGTCAAAGAGGCCGACAAGGATAATTATGATGCTGTTAGGGCAGCTTTGATGAAGAGATATCAGCTGTCTGAGGAAGGTTATCGTCTTTTGTTTAAAACAATGAGACCTGAGGTAGGTGTAGAATTCTCAGAATTCATCTCAAAAGCACGAATTACACTTTCACGATGGATTGAATTATCCAAAACAGAGAAAACATTTGATGGTCTTACGGATTTATTGCTAAGAGACAAGGTCATGTCTTCGGTAAGTAAATCATTCCTAGAGTTCTTACATGAGCGTAAACCTAGTACATTAAAGCAAATGGAAGAATATTGTGACCAGTATGCCACGGCACACCCTGACATGATTCTTAGTAACTCTAACATTAAAGAGAGTATGCCAGTTGCTTCGGCAACAGAATATAACCAGAATTACTCACACAAATTCCAAGGAGCTAAAAATAAATTTGATAAAAAGGTTAATTGGAATAAGTATCAAAACCAAGATAACCACTCAAATCAGGGTTCTTCTTCGAAGAACTGGAATCGGGCAGATAGTCCTCGACACGCGAGGGGTACCCATAATTTTAGAAATTCTCGTAAAGGGAGTAGCTATAGGAACTACCCAAGTGCTTCATGGAGACAAAAAAACCAATATTACAGGGATACTCAATATAATGAACGTGATGATTATGATCATGAATATTATGATTCAAACCCAAATAGGGGTTATAACAGAGGCAATAATAATTATAGAGACAATTATAACCGAGGTAGATCACAACACAAAAGACATGGTAAATCTTATTACCAGGCTAACTCTGCACAGCAGGAGTTCCACGACGCCGGTAATCAGAATAATGATAAAAAAGACTCCAATAGTGTAGCAAATTCCGCTTTTGATTTTGCTAGAGCATCTGAGTGTTCGCAATGCAAAACATTATTCGATCCAACCACAGTTTCTACTTTAAGCTGCGGTCACCCGCTTCCCGCGCTCCATGCGTCAATCGCGCATAATGGAAGGGGTGCTCTTGTCTTTAATAGGGGCCTAATAGATGGTACTCCGGTATCAATTCTTTTCGATTCGGGGTGCACTACCATCGGAGTGAGGCAATCACTCGTAAATCCTTCTCGAGCTACAGGCAATATAGTCAAATGTGTAACATTTGGTGGCACATTGGAGAAGTACTCCACTGCCATTATCAATATTGCAACGCCTTTCTTTACAGGAGAGGTGCAAGCATGTCTCTTGCCGAATCCGATCGCTGATCTTATCATCGGTCGCATTCATGGAGTGAAAGAATGCACTCCACAGCAAATTTCTAATTGGGAAAATGTTAATATGCAATCTGCTAATGCAGTAATCACTAGGGCTCAAGCTCTTAATATGCCGCAATCTGCACATTCTGAAGATAATGATGTGCAGATCCAAGATGATCCCTTGGAGATTTCCCATGATTCCTTTATAAAACAGCAGGAAGATGATCCTATTCTAAAGAAATTCTTTACTCTGGCAACAAAAGGTGATCCGAATAAGGATACAAATCGTAAATCATGGATTACGATGAAGAATTGCGTACTTGTACGTATGGTACAAGACTCCGCTAAGTCCATTCACTCTCAAATCCTTGTGCCTAAAAATATGAGAGTTAAAATCTTACAGCACGCTCATGATTCGCAGTGTGCTGGACATATGGGTTTTTCCCGTACTAAAGCTAGAGTTCTTCAATCTTTCTTTTGGCCTGCTGTGAATAAGGACATACGAATCTATTGTCGATCTTGTAAAGTATGTCAAGAGATTAAATCCAGAGGTCCACGCCATGATGCACCTATTCAGGCTGCAGACATTCCCATTCTACCATTTCAAAAAATGGCGATAGACATCATTGGTCCATTTAAGATAAAGTCTGCTAGAGGACACCAATTTATTTTGACGTGTGTTGATATGTGCACACGTTGGCCGGAGGCTGTTCCTCTAAAGAGCATAACTACTGCTGACGTCGCAGATGCTCTTTGGTTAATATTTTCTCGTCTGGGATTTCCAGCAGAAATATTATCCGACCATGGTACCCAACTCATATCGGATACCATGTCTCAAGTAATGTCGACTCTTAAGATAGAGAGATCGCTGAGTAGTATTTATCATCCTATGTCCAATGGGATGGTGGAACGTCTGAATAGAACTCTGAAAAACCTACTAGGTAAGATAACAGAAGATCATCCTCAGGATTGGGATAGGGTTTTACCCGCGGCTCTCTTTGCATATAGAGAGGTCGCCAACGAACATACAGGATTTTCTCCCTTTGAACTTGTCTTTGGCGCGAAACCGCGAGGTCCTATGTCCTTACTTCATGATCTTATAACTGCTGATAATATTGTCGATGACACAAAATCCTCTTATGAATATGTCATCGCACTTAGACACAAGATTATTGAAGCATGCAAATTGGCAACTGCTTCTTCTGAATTTGCGAAACAGAAGGCAAGGGAATTTGCAAATAAAAAGAGATGTTTGCGACAACTTTGTCCAGGTGACAAAGCATTTGTCTTGCTACCTTGTAGGGAAAATAGACTTCTTATTTCTTGGAAAGGTCCGTACGATATAATATCAAAAGTTTCCGATGTTGACTATATCGTCGATATTGACGGGAAGCGTAAAACCTTCCACATCAACATGCTCACGGAATTCCATGAACGTCCTGATTATTTACAACCTGTTTTCCAGGCAACGGACGATTTTCCAGTCCAACATGGACAGTACTCATCTCTGTCAGTAATACAGGATGAGGAAACGAGTTTCTCGGATGTAAATTTACCTTTTCCAATGATTCCTCTTCACTCTAATGAATCATGGAAAGATGTAGCAATTTCTCCAGAATTATCTCCAGGAGAGCAGAAACAAGTTTCTACTATGTTAGAACAATTTCAGGATGTCCTTACTGACATTCCTGGTCAAACTGATGTCATTCAACATGACATTATTCTTACTGACCATAGTCCAATAAGAGTCAGACCGTATCCTATCCCGATACATTTTCAAGCACAGGTAGAGAAAGAGTTGGATGAGATGATAGAGTTAAAAATTATTGAACCATCCACATCAGCATATTCTTCGCCGATGGTTATTGTACGAAAAAAAGACAATAACATACGTCTTTGCGTGGATTATCGCAAATTGAACCAAGTGACGAAATTTGATGCTGAACCTATGCCTTTACTAGAAGAGCTACTTACGAGACTATCGAATTCTCATTTCTTAACTAAACTCGATTTGTCTAAGGGATATTGGCAAGTTCCATTATCCGAACACGCCAAACCGTTTACTGCTTTTTCGACGCCTAGGGGTCTATTCCAATGGAATTTCATGCCTTTCGGTCTTATGAACGCCCCTGCAACATTCGTACGCATGATGCGTCGAATCCTATCTCATCGCTCAGATGTCATTGCGTATCTTGATGACATCTGTCTTTTCAGTGATACTTGGAACGATCACTATAATGGGATAAATGAACTATTGTCTATCTTACGCGAGCATAACCTGACAGCGAAACCATCGAAAGCATGTATTGGTTTTAGTGAAATATCTTTCTTAGGACACCGTGTTGGTCATGGGTTCCTAAAAACAGAAGACCATAATACAAGTAAGATACTTAACATTTCTATTCCTAAGACTAAAAAGCAAGTGCGAAGTCTCTTAGGTCTAATACAATTTTATGGACGATTCATTCCGAATCTGTCCTCCATTATGTCACCTCTTTCTTCCTTGCTAAAGAAAGGGTCTCCTAATGTAGTCCACTGGACTCAAGAATGTCAATCCTCTTTGGATAAGGTTAAAACTATGTTTTCTACTTCACCTATCCTAGTATTGCCTTCTAAGGATAAGACATTTATTCTTCGTAGTGACGCTTCATCCACCGGGATTGGAGCAGCACTAATGCAAGAGTACTCTGGAACTCTGCATCCTGTGATGTATATTTCTCGGAAATTAAATGCCGCAGAGAAGAATTACTCGGTCCTAGACCGTGAATTATTGGCTATGGTTTGGTCAATCCTTAAACTGCAAAGATTTCTTCTTGGCGCGCATTTCATTGTGGAAACTGACCAGAAAGCTCTTACGGCTATTCAGAGTAAAAATCTGAAGAGCGCAAGATCAACGCGATACGCGATTGCTTTGCAGCCATTTCATTTTTCGGTGCGAGCTATCCGTGGGTCAGAAAATGTGATGGCAGATATTTTGTCTAGATGCCCACATGATTCATAACTGTTATACAACTTTGATACAGTTGTTCCTATGTTGAAATGTGTACACATATGTAATATCATATATTGATTGTAACACTACTTAGCGGTTCATTGATATTTATTCACCGCTGATCTTTCAATGTTTTTTTTCGTCTTTGATGATCATGATGTTAAGATATCTTAGATGAAATTTATGTATAAACTAATGTACAAATTGTGTCATTGCTAATATTGTAGTATGCGTTGGTGACACCTCTCTGGAAATATCTATACTTAGAGAAGTACTTTCTCTAAGGTCAGAAAACTTATGCTTATCATCTGCGCATTGTTATTGGTGCGTTGTGAGCCTATTGTATGTTGCTCCTAGATGTATTTCAAAAAAAAAAAAAAAGTACCATTTTTTTTTTCCCGAGGGGTGTGGTAATCTGTTGCGTGCATATTTTGACGCACATATTACAAAAATCGATATGGCTATTTAATATGGAAAAGATATAGACATTCATTCATTTGTGTATGAAAATGCTGTCTATGGGGAAGGCTAGATAATCCATAATTGTTTTACCCTTTTGATTATAGGAGTAATCGTTCTTGATATTAATTCGGCGCATGGATATGACACCCTTGTCTGTACCTATTTCTTAGGGCCAGAAAATAGATTAATTTGCTTATTATGTTTATGGCCTGAATTCATATGTATTACATATTATTAGTACAAGTAGAATCAGTCCTATATTGTATATTTTGGATGGGTAGGCAGGACTATATTCTTGTTACACTGCTCTAGCGGAAGTAGGAGTTGTCTTGTCTAGTCGTGAGGAGTTCCGATGTACCGTGACAATGGCGGGTACGCATTTTTCCAGGGCTGGTATATTCTTCAGTAAAAATGATTTACGAAGTAGTTTTTCTTCTATAGGAGATTGTGTCTCTACTAGAGTTGTGTTAGAGACTCTCCTAATGTACGGTACCATGTATGATTCGGACTCCAGGTAATTCCAGTCTCTGTTTTGATGATCTCAGGTCGGTTAGGCCTAGCGGGAATTTTGTGCTTCGCAACGCTAGGGTCAAGTTTGTATCGACGGAGATGACAGGCTCCATACTGTAATTATGTCTACGTGAGGTAACTGGATTACGGTAGATCTGTGTGGAGGAACTTTATGAAATTATGCATATGTATTGCAAATTAACTTTGGCTTATATATATATATCCTCCTGTGAGCGAGTGAGCGACAACTCAGGTAGGCGGCCATGTTACATTCCTGTCATCGCATTTTTTGGATCACTGTCTAAAGAACGGAACATGTATCTTATTATCCGGACAGTGGCAAGGAGATCTCAATTTTGATAGAAACCCCTTATCGTGGTTTCACAATATGATAAACTGTGAATATAAAGCAACTTTAGTTACTTACCGATCCGCCTTCACTGACGCGCTTAGTCAGATAGGGGATGTGGCCATTGATGTACTACCTATTATTTATGAATGTGCCATGACATAGGATCTACTATGTATGCCTGCAAATTGATATGTCAACATACCCATGATTTACTCGTTATGTCCCAGTGTGAGCGTCCAAATAAACTGTGTAAACAAAGATTCCAGCAGTCTGCATTGGTGCCTTGTAGACACAAGTGAATGAGTGTTTAGTTTGGTCAGAACACGAACAGTACACCATTCGCGTTAAACACACTCTACACTTCTACCCATATATACACCATCCTGCGTCGGTTGAAGTGACCAAGTTTAGGGCCTGCTTTCCCTGGAGCCTTAGAGGGAAACTACTGTTTACAGCTGCCTTTGCCTTCCCTAACTTAGGACTAGGGTGAGTTACCCATTTACAGCTGGGTAGAATGGAGCATGCCTGATCTCAACAACTCTGTACACTACAATGGACATATACAGTAGTGGCACCACCAACAACATGTTACAGTGATTGATAGTGGAGCTTTACAGAAGAAAGAGAACACACCACACTTTACAGAAGGTTTACAGTATACAACTGATACTTCTTTACAGACTGACATTTTACAGTGTGTGTGAAAGCAACTTTACAGCCATTTTCTGAAACGGTCGAATAGGAATGTCAGCAGCCTGGATAGGCGCAGCATGTCGTGGTCCTCTAGATTTGACCTCCTGACATACCTTGCATGATCGGCAGTAAATACGAATGTCCTTGTTGACAAAAGGCCAAAAGAAAGCCGCAAGGACTCTCGACTTCGTACGGGAAAAACCCATATGTCCAGCACATTGCGAGTCATGAGCATGTTGCAATATTTGCACTCTCATGCTCTTGGGAACAAGAATTTGCGAATGTGCCGACGTAGTCGAATCTTGTACCATACGTACAAGTACGCCGTTTCTCATTGCAATCCAAGATTTTCTATTTGTATCCTGATTTGGATCACCTTTCTTCGCAAGAATGAAGAATTTTTTTAGAGAAGGTTCTTCTTCTTGCAATTTTATGAAAGAGTCACGAGTGATGACTAAGTGACTATCTTGGCTATCAACTTCATTATCACCATTCAGTGAAGTTCCGGGTGTTTGTAGAGCTTGTGCTCTTGTAACCACTGCATTGGTAGCTTGCATATTATTATCTTCCCAAGCAGCAATCTGCTGTGGGGTACACTCCCTAACTCCGTGAATACGACCAATGATAAGGTCCGCAATAGGATTAGGTAAGAGACAAGCATGCACATCTCCAGTAAAGAAAGGAGTGGCAATGCGAATTACAGCAGTAGGATATTTTTCTAGAGTGCCGCCAAATGTGACACATTTGATAACCTTTCCTGTAGCACAAGATGGATCTACAAGCGATTGTCTAACACCAATAGTGGTGCATCCGGAATCGAAAAGTAGTGAGACCGGAGTATCATTAACAAGACCCTTATGTAGGATTAAAGAACCCCTCCCGTCATGCGCAACAGCAGCAGGAAGAGCGGGAAGAGGGTGACCACAACTCAAAGTAGTTATGGTACTCGGTTCGAATAAAGTACTGCATTGGGGGCATTTGTTTGCTCTCTCAAAGTCAAAAGCAGAACCAGTGACAGCGTCAAAGTTTTTATTATCAACAACCTGATTACAGGCTCCCTGAGTTTCCTGTTGTACAGAATTAGCCTGCTGATATCTCTTTTTTTTTTGTGTTGAGATCTACCGCGACTATTATTACCTCTGAAGTTATCAGAGTTATTATTATCTCTGAAGTTATTGTTGTCTCTATTGTAATTGTTATCCTGGTTCGAATTCCAGTTTCCACGATTACTATCATGTCCACATTGATGCGAACATCTATTTGTTTGGTTTTGAGGTCTTCGGCAGGAATAACCTCTATTACCATATCCTCTTTTGAAATGTCTATAATTATTAGGGTGATAGTAACGAGCACTATCAGGTTGTCTCCAATTCTTCGAAGAAGAATCACCATGAAATTGATTTCCATGATTTTGAAAGTAATTACCGTTACTCTTTCTATCAAAATTTTTGTTGGGATCTACGAGCAAAGTTCTGACCATACGGTGCTGCCAAAGCAACTGGTAAACCTTCTTTCACCTTAGAGTTACCAATGGTTATGTGTGGGTGCGCAGTTACATACTGGCAACAGAAATCTTCCATTTCTTTTATTGTTTTAGGTTTACGTTCATGAAGGAAAGCAAGGAAAGACTCATTGACAGACGACATGACTTTGTCTCTAAGTATTAAGTCCATAAGTGCTTCATAAGTTTTTTTCCGTCTTAGATAGTTCAACCCATCGTGAGAAAGTAATGCGTATTCTTGCAATAAACTCGGAGAATTCAACTCCAGTTTCAGGCAACATGTTTTTTTAAATTGTAGACGATAGCCGTCTTCGTTAAGCTGATATTTCTTTAACAAAGCGGCCCTGACAACCTCATAATTGTTCTTGTCAGGTTCATCCACCATATTTAACATACTTAGAGCTTTACCTGTCAGTATCCCTGATAACTGATAAACATATTTTGCTTTGTCTATGTTATGAGCTTTACATGCTTGTTCAAATCTGTCCAGATAGAACATTATGTCATCACTGGAAGGACTAAATGTTGGTAACTTAATCTTAAAAGTATCATTATTAGCCTTATCCGAAGATGAACCCTTGTTTGCATCATTAGCATTACTCATGCTCGTCAATTTCAACTTCTCCAACTCTAAAGCTAAGAGTTTTTCTTCATGTTCCATTTTTGCTTTTTCTTTCCTCTCATCAGCCTCTCTTTGTAACTTCCTTTCTTCAGCTTGAGCCTGCATTTCTAGTCTTTTATTCTCAGCTTCTTTTTCAAGTCTTTTATTTTCAGCCTCTTTTTCAAGTCTTTTATTTTCAGCCTCTTTTTGAAGTCTTTCAGCTTCTAGTTGTAGCTGGAGTTTTCTCTCCTCAGCTTCTGATTCCCTTTTCTGTTTTTTCCATTTCCATTTGGAATTTTCTTTCATCTGCCTGCATCTGCAGTCTCAGATTCTCAGAATCTATCTTTTTCTGCTCAGCTTCTGCTTTCTGTCTTTTTTCCTCAGACTTCAGCGCTTTGTTATATAGAGCAGTAGCATACTCTTCCAACTTATCACCAGTCTTACCCAGGGATTTACCCTGTTCAATAAAGTACTCAAGTGTAGACATGTTGTCTAACATATGAGTCCAAACCTGAAATATTTAACTAATTTATTTCAAATCTAAGTGTAACAAGTCTTAATTAAGCACTTGTATATTCACATCACATTATATTATCCCAATCTCTGTGGGAAAACAAGTCTCCAATCAAAGAACTTGTATATGAAATATCAACACTCAATTCTTTATCATAAGTGCACTTCTCATTCAATAGTGCACGACACTATTCATCATTCATTTATCATCAGTGTAGTAGTAACAGTGCATTAGCATAGCCCATTAACTAATTACTATAACTGTAAACAATGACTATGTAAACACAAGCAGAATGTAAACATTGAAAATGTAAACAATGTAAACAATAACAATGTAAACAATAACAAAGATCAGCAACAATACAAAAACATTCGCAGAAATCAACTAAAAATAAAGCGGAAATTAAAGAAATATCACAAAAAATGTGACGATATCTGCGAGCATATTAAACAAAATACATGACACCACAGTGTATAAACAAAAATGTTGTATAAAACTAAACTATAGTCAAGAGTAGGCTAACAAATACAAACAAATCAAAACAAAACTAAAGAATGCGAAATAATAACGAAAACAATATTAATACATGTCATCACAACTAACATAAATAGCAACAGAAGTCGCTTAGCAAATTCCAGTATCGGAAATTTGCACACCCTACAGAACACTCTCAATAGAAAACCTCTGCTATGTGGTATGATCTATAGGAGTCGCCACCCAGCCAGACCCGCGAAATATAAACATATATTTATACAAATAACATATAAACAAATAACATATAACAATATGACAAAAGAATGAGATGAAACACAGAAGACTCAGCAGAAGTATAAGGGCACAGTTTACGTACAAACAGGCCACTTAACTTATAGGCTTCCAATCGTAGAACAGCAGAAAAAACGGATGTCAATCAACGTCCTAAAGAGCGAAGCTCCAACGATGATGGCACATCTGAACTGCTTCCACTGCTAACACGATGGTACTAGAGCTTCTGAAATACTGTATGTTGAGTTGTTTCGGCACTTGACCCTCTTATCCAAAAGTAAGTTGATGGAAATCGGTACTTGGCCTTCTTCAGAAAACAACCCGTTTCAACCGGCACTTGACCTTCACAAAAAACGACAGCACTGGAACCTTGACAGCAGCAACTTGCTTGACTTGCGTAAAAGATAACAGCAGTCCGAGTTATCCGGCAATATGTAACAACGCCGGGTACTGTCAAATTTCTGTTTCAGTCAAAAATTGCAATTTTGACATTTACCGGACAACGCCGAGTACTTTGAAAATTTTGAAGATGTTGACTGTCTTGAAGAATGTTAATTTCTTGAAGGATGCTGATGAATTCTTGTTGAAAATGAAGTGGGTAAGGGACCCCGTGTTTGCTGGTACCAGATCAAACCAGCTTATGGCCACCAAATGATGCGTGATGCCATATGATGATGGATGGTATCCGCCTGTCTGGTTTTGTGTAGTGTGTAGATGATGTACAGTCAAACAATGATCATACAAAAACAGGGCAATCCACACAAGGACGTCAGTTAACTCACGACGTATAAAGTCAATGATGCTTGTAACAGCTAGTGACGTTTTTTCTGTATCATTTATTGTGGACGCCACAGTGACAAAATGTATACGCGAATATGTAGGTACATCAGACAGTCATTATCACAGCAACAATGTCAGTATAGCAATGGACGGTAGACAGCATCATAATAAAGGTGATTCACAGGCATGTCAATACATTATAAGGCTGTAATGTAGTCGGGAAAATTCTCCATCCCTTTCTATCTTAGCCAGGAGATAACCAGATGTATGAGATCAGTTCACTCTCCTTAATCTGACTTCAGCAAGACAGACACGTCTTCTAAAGTATAAATAATGTCCTCAAAAAATCCTCTAGATAACAAAAGGTTTCAAACCTAGTTCATGTAGCGAAGTAGCAAGTAATGGTCCTTGGGACATGCATCAACCCGATGCGGTTCAATGTAGCAATATGTGAGCTGAGAAAACATCTCGTGATGACGACTTTCAAAGACAGGCTACGAATCAAATGTCACTCACGGACAAAAATCGATAAAGTTAATGTAAATGTAATTTACCTTGCCTTCAGGAAATAACCACAGAAATAATACGCTTTTCCGGCGTGTGGAAATACACTAGAGGTATCATCTCGAATAAACGAAATATCCATAAGAGGACTCACATTCCTGACAGAATAAATTAGCAGAGACGCTCCACAGAGACGTCCCTTCGCTATCGAAATCTTCGCTCACAGACTGGTGGGCGGAAACCCGTTCGACAAAGACCCAAGATTTGGGCATGCGCAGTCCAGCGCGAATCGACCACCGCTCAGAAAACTTAAGACACAAGGACCTTTACCAAGAACCAGCTTAAGAATGATTACCTTATAAGGATAACCCAACAGGTTGCAAACCGCTTTTTAAAAAGCGGCCTAGCCAGTCCATACATGGACTCGATTCAAGAACGCGTAACAAACTTAACTGCTATCGATACCAACGCGAGGAGACAACTGCTTACAATGAAAAGTGACTATAAATTTCAAGCAATTGTTCCCCTTGCATTACAAAATAAATATCTTGTACACCAAAACGATGTTGCGAGAATTTCACACGCAACAACAGGCAGAAAAGTTCCTCTGTTTGCCAAGCCATCCAATGAAGGACAGATTCCAAAACCTAGCAATGGGCGATTAAAAAGAAGCAGCTTCATCCACCAGGCCAAACGATTTCGTAGACAAACCTCAGACCTGCCTGAAGTTGACAGCCCCCTAAAGTCTGTGCCAGAACAAACCCCTTGGAGAGAAGAGCCTGGACTACCAATACACATCCAGACAAAAGTGAAAGGAATATTCGACAGGGATGAACAGAACAGCGTGCAACGTAGGACAGTCACTCTCAGTTTCCTGGATGATGAATACCCACAGGACCTCTGGGTCTGAGTATACACAGATGGGTCAGCACAGAATGCAGTCAAGAATGGAGGAGCAGGAGTGTACATAGAATACCCAAACAACACTAGGGATACGGTCAGAGTACCAATGGGGAAATTCTGTAACAACTATGATGCAGAAATCCAGGCAATCAAGGTGGCAACTGAGAAACTGTTGAACACCAATCTCGGTCCACAGTCTATGGTATTCCTGACAGATGCAAGATCAGCACTCCAAGCACTTCAGTCCAGAAAATTGCCAGGTATACAAGCCCTACTTTCTGAACTGTGCAACCAGTGCAGGGTCGCCATGCAATGGATACCGTCTCATTGTGGAATACCAGGAAACAAGAGAGCAGACCGACTGGCTAAAGAAGGTGCTGCAGACGAGCAACCGGATGTACCAGTTACGTACCATCAGAAGAAAAAGATGATCAAATCTATCAGAATTCCACCAACACCAACGCAGGATGACTACCAAGCTATGAACAGCATACCTGTCAACTTGTACGAATTTTTCGTACAATGTACGGATTTTTGATACTTTTAGCAGTGTACGGCCGTACAGACTCGTTGTACGGATTTTTCTCCCCCTCCCAAAAAAAAAAAAAAAAAAAAATTTTTTTTTTAAATTCTAAAAATATTTTTCAACCCAAGTTTTTTTAAATTTTAAATCAGAAAATATTTTCTAGCCCAGGTTTTTTTTTAAACCAATTTTTTTATTTTTTATTCCGGAAATCTCGGCGTTCGTTTTTAAACTGGGGTCTCTCCCAGCAACCAATCAAATCCTTTTATACCCAAGAATTCGGCAAACACCTTGAATTCGGCCTCAAACGCTTTCGGTTTTCAGCGTGACATGATGTATTTTTAAAGTTACCTGTTATCAACGACGACGCTTGCTTGCCACCACATTTCGACACCATTTTGTTTAAAAAAGCTAAGTACCGGTACTTATAAATTGTTAAATATTG
Organism: Oreohelix idahoensis; assembly: GCA_024509875.1. Lineage (NCBI taxonomy): Eukaryota > Metazoa > Mollusca > Gastropoda > Stylommatophora > Oreohelicidae > Oreohelix > Oreohelix idahoensis. The sequence continues at coordinate 1,448,091 of JAMPIV010001483.1, forward strand.
CTGTTGTTTTGCTTTGTTGCAATTTAATCGCTGCCTTAATCTTTTCAGTTAGGCCTACATCTTGCCCCTCAATGTATTTCCGATAAATTGTCATAATATTCTGTGTAGAATAACTAGAAAAAAAAGTTTGTTTTGCGTTGAGTAAGGCCTACTTTATGCCAGCTCTCGAGGTTCGCTGCTTTATTTTTTTAATAAAGTGGCAATGTGTTTTTATCACAGGTCTAGGCTACCAACTCATAAATAAATAATTTTGTAAATTTTTATGGTGGTACGTTTTTTCTTCCTAGATTTGATATCTTGCCCTTCAATATATTTCCGATAAAGTGTCATAATATTTTGTGTAGGCCCTACATAACTAGGAAAAAAAAGTTTGTTTGCATTGAGTAGGCCTACTTTATTCCAGCGCTCCAGATTAGCTGCTTTATTTTTTTAATAAAGTGGCAATCTGTTATCGCTGGTCTAGGCTACCAACTTTTAAAAATATAATTTTGTAAATTTTTGGTAGTACGTTTTTTTTCTTCCTAGATTTGATATTCTGTTCCTACTTTGTTTCAATTTTTATTTATTTTATTTTATTTTTTTTTGCGTTAGCCGTTTGCTTTGTTCGTGTATTTTTTATTCATTCTCTTCGTCTACAAATATTATTAGTTGAAAATACACCATTTCATCCACTGAATGATGGCTGAGTCCCCTAATTCAAAGAAACAAAAGCTTGCAGGTCATGGTAAGTTTCAGGTCGAATGGGTTAAACTCTTCCCTGGCATTGTAGATGCATCCAAGTTAGGATCAACCCATGCTTTTTGTAGATTATGCAGCAAAGATATTAAAGTAGTAGCTTCAGGATTATATGATATGAAAGTACATTTTAAATCGAAAATTGCGTGAACAAATGTTTGCAATGCAGAAGGGGAGCATCTATTAAGACCTTTTTTTGCTCAGCCAAAGGAAGAAGAGGGTGGCATTATAAGGGCTGAAGTTTTATTTGCAGGAGGTCCATGAATGCGGACACACTCACTTCTATTTTACAGTGTAAGATTAACATTGATGCATGCTGTGCAGACTTTAAGCCCACAAATGCAATTCTGCAACGTGCTAAAAGTGCATGTGTTGATTAAAATACAAAACACATATTCATCGAAAGAACAGTGTACATCATGATCACTAAGTTTTTTATATGTAAAAGAACAGCATGAGACTATTAGCATGTTTTATATCACAACAATTTATAGTTCAAGCGAACGAAAGAAGAAGAAGAAGTGTGAATATTATTGCTGTTATTTGTGATGCAGATTGAGAATTTATTTTTGTTTACACAATACTCATAAACATAATTCTGGGACAAATAAATCTAAAATTTCCTGGTCATTGCTTTTTTTTTTTTGTGGCACCACTGGAGCTTGAATTTAAGTGTTCTTGCATTTGTATGTGCTACAGATTTCACATTTATTTTTGTTAACACAATATATCAAAAATGTTTCCTGTCAAAACTTTGGACACAACAAGTGTCAGTAGAAGTCATCAGCCACAAAGTCTTAATATAACATTCAGCCACCATGTCTTAATATAACATTCAGCCACCAAGTCTTAATATAACATTCAGCCACCAAGTCTTAATATAACATTCAGCCACAAAGTCTTAATATAACATTCGTTACTTTTTGGCTCCCCATGGACCACATGTTTTTGACAAATACAATCCAAGTTTTTTTTGTCCTGAGCCTCATTCAGTCTTTCCATGTCTTCATTATCACTTTCAAGACCATCTCCAGTTCCCTTCTCCATGTTCTTTTTCGTCTCCCTTTGTTTCTCTTACCTTGGAACTGGTTTTCTCCTCATATCTTGCTCCACTGGTATTTGTCTGCTTTTTTCCCATCCACTCCAAATTGATGATCGTTTTGTGCCATGTCCATCCTATATTTATGCAAAAATCTATTTATGAAAGTCTTTATCTTTCAGGTTGTCATTTATACTGTTCTTTTTGTTTCACAGCTATACAATAGGACTGCCGTGACATTTCAGTTGACAAATATTTCTAAAGTCTGTTTCCTATTTATTTCTCTCAAGCTGCTTCCATCAGCTGAGTGAGCAGCTCAAAATTCTATATACTGTCTCAATGTCATTGGCAGTTACAACAGAAATCGGTTTATTTTAGCATAATTTAATTGTGTAGGACTAAGTTTGGAAGTTGTTTTTTTTCTCAGCTAATAAATGCAATCATTAATGGACTGTCCAATCATTTAACATGCTACTTACAAATTATTGATATTATATATATATATATATATATATATATATATATATATATATATATATATATATATATATATATATATATATATATATATATATATATATATATATATATATATATATATATATATATATATATATATATATATATATATATATATATATATATATATATACAATCTCAGCTCCTAAAAGTCTGCAGGCCCATATGATCATTTAAAAAAAAAAAAATTGGGATGTTGGTAACGGGATCTCATTACATGCCCATTGAGGCACATTGGAAATATGGTGTTAGGCCCATATTTTCTTGATGATTGGCACACTAGGGATGATGTTGTTTTCATCACGCCGGCTGACTTAACCTTCCCAGAGTTACTCTGGTGCCCAATTCATGAGGCTGGGTTGACCCATGGACCACCGAGCTAGGAAGCCAGTGCACCGCGCACCGATGTGGGTAACATACACAACAAAATTTGATTGCTTCTTGAAGGCTAGACAAAAAACATTTATAAATTTAATTCATGCTTGATTAGTAAATCATCATTATCACTTTCTTTTGTGCTCCTTATGGAGCTGGGGGCCACCACTGTAGCTGACCCCCTTGCGGGAATCCTGCACCAAGCTGTCACATGGTCTTGTAGCCGCAGCTTCTTGGGCTGTTTGTTTTGCTTGATGAGGTTGTCAGCCCCCATACACCTCATATTAATTGTTTTGTATGGCATAACTGAGGGTAGAGTAGTCCTATTCTATCTGTGTCTCTTCAGAGACCTCTGGAAACTACACAATACTTGATTAGTAAACACGTGACCTAATGATAATCTCACAATCCTGAAACATTCAAACAGCATTTTATTGATTCTTGCTACAACATTCTATGTGAGCATGATGAAATTATGACAAAATTGAAAAAAAGTGCATCTGGCTGACACGAGTACCATCTGTGGAAAAGCTCTATGGAGATGCAAATGGCCTCAAGCTGACCTCTAAAAAAAGGTAAAGGATCCTGTTACACGCCCAATGAGGCATATTGGGAATATGGTTTACGGCCCATATTTTCTTGACCATCGACACACTAGGGGTGATGTGATCAGCATCACGCCGGCCGCCTTAACCTTCCCAGAGTTACTCTGGTATCCAATTCATGAGGCTAGGTCGATCCCGGAGCCACTTGCGGTCTAAAAAATCCCACCTCAACTGGGGATCAAACCATAGACCACCAAGCTAGGAAGCCAGTGCACTAGCCACTGCGCTACTGCGGCTCCCAAGCAGACCTCTGCTTTCTTTGTAAACATTCATGTAGACATCTGAAAGTGTACGAAGAAGTTTAAAAATAAGAATTATATTTTCAGTAAAGCTAGGTTCATTTAATTAAAACAGTGGCAACATAACACTAGAACAAACATAATAATAAAAATGTTGATAAAGGAATAATACACCAGCCTCGACACATGGCCATGATAGTAGAAGAGTATATCAAAGAGTCTGTTATTCATTTATAAAAAAATCACATGTTAATGTTTATTTACATATTAACTGGCTTTTGCTCTTTTCACATGATCGCTGCACATTCTGAGGTACATACTCCATATCAGTTGGTAGCACCCGCAGCTCCAGAGTCACATGTCATCTAAGAATTTGTCTTGGTTTGATCCACTACATGTCTGGGATCATATATGATGCTGAATGTGTAAGTATAATTGAAGACAATCCCTTTTCTGTCAATACCGATATTAGAGTTCTTCTAGGCAATGGAATTTTGCTTGAAAATTTATTCTGAACTGCTAATCTACAATTAATTACAGCATATATATATATATATATATATATACGAGGTAGCTTCAAAAAGTTCCCGGAATAGTCGACTCATGTTTGAATGAGTGATTATGTCATGGAGATTATAGTTTTATAAGTTGGTAGTGACCTTGAGGAAACAACATGGCTGATGTAACCTTCACATGTACTCTCGAACAGAAGTTTGTTTGTGTGGTGTGCACATAGCATCATTGGAGTTGAAAATGTCCTTGATTGAACAACGTACAAATGTCAAATTTTGTGTTTTGCTTGAGAAGTCACCCTCAGAGACAGTAACCTTGCTTAATAAAGCATATGGTGATACCGCAATGAAGAAATCACAAGTTTTTGAGTGGCACAAGCGTTTCCGTGAAGGTCGTGTTAGTGTCGATGATGATCCACGTAGCGGACGACTGCCTACCTCGATAAACAATGAAAACATTGAGCGTGTTCAGAACGTTGTTCGTGTTGACAGAAGACTTAGTGTAGAGAAAATAGCCTCAGAAGTTGGAATATCAGTTGGAAGTTGACACAGTATTCTCCACAATGAACTGCACTGAAAGGGCAGAGATTCAAGGATGCTGAGGACATTATCGCCAATGCGACAAAGCAGCTGAGAGAGGTGTCAAAGAATGGGTTCCAGGAATGTTTCCAACAGCTGTATGGACGTTGGCAAAAGTGTTTAGTTGCCAAAGGGAACTATTTTGAAGGAAATGTAGTGTAAATAATTGTATTGTTACTTATTTCTGTACAATACACAAATTCCTGGAACTTTTTGAAGCTACCTCGTATACATATATATATATATATACACACACACACACACAAAAGCAAAGTTGATCTTCATAACGTTGGATGCGGAGACCCTTCATAACCAATGATATTGACTATTAAGGGGAGAAACTACAGTGAAATGCTATTTTTGTTATCAATCAGATGATTTCAAAGAAAATGCACAGACTTAACCTAGACCAGAGATTTTCAAACTGTGCGTCGCGGCTCACAGGGGCGTCGCGGCCCTCGGCTAAGGGCGTCGTGGGAAAAGTGTTGGGCTCGATATTATGAGCATAATATATAGTATAGAGAGGAGCCACGGTGATTTATGCACAGGTCAAGGGAGCCGCGGACCAAAAAAGTTTGAAAACCTCTGACCTAGACCAAATGTTAGATACATATAATGAAGAGTGTGATGGTATTTCATCATTGATAATAGTGATCTCCCCTTGCCAATATGGCGACTTTCGATGGTAGCGATTTTCTACATGTTTTTTAAGAAACCTGTCAAACAGAGAGACAACACTGCTGCCTTGCAGGTAGGCTGGGGACAGTCAAAGGCAAAGGAAGGCAACCCGACATAAATGCCTGTTGAAATCAGATGCACTGCGCCACAGGCCTAATGAAACAGTGCAATGTACGTGCTTGATGATGATGTCATTAAAAAGTAAGCAAAATGTCGCTAACCCCGTAGAGTTCTGCTGGGTCACACATAGGCAAAGGTCAAGATTTGCTGATAAAGCTCACAAAACACTCAGCATTCTGCAAAAAAGTTACACTAACAAACCGTCTATATAAAGACCAAATAGATGTTGCATGCATTCAAGAGACTCACCTCAACAGCAACCACAGATTTTCAGTTAGAGGATACTAGGTCTTCCGACTCAATCAAGAAGGACACAAAGGAGGTGTTCTGACACTAAAGCAAAATTCTTTACCAAGCAGCGAAATATCCGTGAACCTCAACAATCAAGCTGAAATAATAGGGGTGGACATAACAATCAATGAAACGTGTATCCATATTTACAATCTGTATGCCCACTAAAGAAGGATCTGTCACTTTCCTGCATGGAAATAAAAGACTCAAATTGCGTAGTGGTAGGTGATTTCAATAGTCACTCTGAAAGATGAGGATACCCAAATAAAGACAGCAGAGGAGGACTGGGAGATACAAATCTTCACTAATCAACAGACCCAATGATAACCCCAATTTTTACTCCACACTACTTCCACTCCAGATCTAGCCTTTTCCACTGGGGATATCATACACAAAAATTGAAAGACATGTACTTGATCAGCTAGCAGGTAGTGACCATAAACCAATAAAGCTGGTCATAAATATGGAATTGGTTCCGCAGGAAATAAAACTACTTCCTCGAAGTAACTACAAATGAGCTGCCTGAGACAAGTTTACAATGTTGATAGACAGGTTTTGTGAAACCAATAACACACGGCACAGCAATATAAAAACAATGGTCGAAAGCCTTAACAAAGCCAAACTTCAAATAGCCACTGAATCCATTCCAAGAGGGCATGAATAAATTACAAACCTTACTAGACTGAAGAACTTCAAAGGCTCGAAGATGGTAGAAGTCAGAAACACAGCAGAAAGAGAACAAACAACTGAAGCAAACATCTTACTCAAAGCCACCACTGCAAAATACTGAAGAACATTAAATAAAACAACAAGAAACTGCTGGAAAGAAAAAACTTAAAATCTAAACTTAGATAAAGATGGCAACAAGCTATGGAAACTGGTTAGAGCCTTGAACAACGAAGGATCTCATTACAAACAAAGGAAAAGGATACCGTTACACGCCCATTGAGGCATATTGGGAATATGGTGTTAGGCCCATATTTTCTTGACCGTCGGCACACTAGGGGTGATGTGGTCAGCATCACGCCGACCGCCTTAACCTTCCCAGAAGTTGTTCTGGTACCCAATTGGGGCTGGGTCGACCCAGGAGCCGTTTGTGGCCTAAAAAAATCCCACCTCATCTGGGGATCGAACCATTGACCACTGAGCAAGGAAGCCAGTGCACTAACCACTATGCTACCGCGACTCCCTATTACAAACAAATCGCAATCAAATAAGGCAACAATATGCTCACAGGCAAAAAAAGCTGCTAATGCATTTGTAGAACACTTTGCTAGTGCAAATCACACTGATGTCCCTGCTGACAGGAAGGAGATCATCACAGATGAACAGCTGATTCATGACAACGCAAAGATTGCACCAGAAGAGCATATGATGACAAATCTGACAATGGCAGAAATGGAAAAGGCAATAAGGTCACTAAAGAAAAAGAAGTCACCTGGAAAAGATTGAATAACCAATGAAATGGAAATGTGAATAGGTCTCGGCACAAAGGCAAAAAAGAAGCTTCTGGCAATACTAAACTACAGCTGAAAAAGAGGAATAGTCCCGCAGGCATGGAAGGAAGCTATACTGATACTTATACCAAAGAAAGACAAGGACCTGAAAGAACCAAATGGTTACAGACCAATCAGCCTGTGTAGGAAATCTGATGGAGGGCATGATTAATACCAGACTGATGTGGCACCTGGAAAACAAACACCTATTAACCCCTCAACAAGCAGGATTCAAACAACATAGATCCACTGAAGATCAGATCACATATATAGCTCAGGAAATCAAAGGTGCCTTCCAAGAAAAAAAAACACGCTAGTGGTTTGGGTAGATTTGGAAAGAGCTTTTGATAAAGTATGGAAAAAGGGATTGAAAGTCAAGCTGCACAAAAGTGGTATGTGTGGGCGATTGTACAAATGGTTTGGCCACTACCTTGAGAATAGAACCGCCAGAGTACAGCTACAAGGACAGACTAGTAAAAAGTTTACATTAGAGCAGGGGGTCCCACAAGGGGGAGTCCTGTCACCTACACTGTTCCTTGCATACATAAATGACATAACAGAAAATATTTTTTAAATGCCTCCTTTGACTTAGCCTTGTGGATCTCTGAAGAGTTTATCACTACTGCAAACATTCGGTTGCTGCAATATCACTGGAAGAGTGGGCCAAAACATGGCTCATGAAGATAAATGAAGGGAAAACAACATATACAGTGTTTTCCTTTTCGCATAAACCACAGAGCTACAAACTAGTGCTAAACGGAGAAAAATCTACATTTAAATGAAAATCCTAACTACCTAGGCATTACGTTTGATCACCATCTGACTTGGAAAAAACAAATTGACAGAAACTGAATGAGAGAAAGACAACGAATGGCAATTATGAAAAAACTTGCTGGAACAGCTTGGGGTGCAGAAGAGAGTGTGCTAAAGACGATATACACAGGGCGAGTGAGACCATACCTAGAATATGGCACTGCAGCATGAGCAACAGCCACCAAGTCAAACTTCAATAAAATCAAGCAATAAGAATTATAATGGGTGGCATGAAGTCAACACCTATAAAAGAACTCAAAAAGATTACATGCCTCCAGCCAATGGAGGATAGAAGAAACAGCAGGGCTCAGCAATAAGCTGAAAAATTCAAGAGACTAACAGATCATCCAATGTGCCAAAGAATAAATGCTCATAAAAGGCAAAGACTCAAGTGAAGCAACTTTGTAGAATCAACCAAAACACAGATGAGAGCAGTTTCCATAAATGCATTATCAACTATTAAACCCATCTACACTGCACACAAGCTTCCAACATCATTTCCCTGAAATGATAGAAAACATTCCTGGAATTGAAAGAAAGAAGAGCCAGACTGCAACAGAAAGAAAATCCATAGGGACAAAATACAAAGAAAAACATTACCCACACAACACCTGGACCCATGCATACATTGATGGATCAGCAACAAATGCAGCAGAAAATGGAGGTGTCTTTCTGACCTTAAGCACTGGTGCACAAAAAAAACTGACAGTGGTAACAGGATAATTCTCAAGTAACATCAGAGCAGAGGCAGATGCCTTTAAAACTGCAGCAGAGTTTGTAATGACAGAAGAAGTTTGTAATGACAGAAGAAAGCACAGAGAGACACGTTGCTTTCTTTACCGATGCACTGTCAGTAATTGTAACATTGAAAAGCCAAAATAATGCAGACCTAGATGATGTCACAGGATTTACTCACTAATCCGGTCACTCCCCTGCACTGTCTGGTCTGGTAGGAAAAGGTGTTACACATTGTAAACCACACTTCTCTGCTGATCCCAGGTGTCAATATGAGTTCAAATGAAAGGGATTGATTACCCTAATCAGCAAAAGATGGTCGCTGAAGTCCCGACATAACAAGAATTGAAACAATGAATCGAAAATACCAAATACTGTCAGAGGTGGGAAAAACTAGAGAGCACAGAATGAATTAAAGGATGTCAAAGGTAAATGGGACATTTGAGGTTATTCTTTCACTTGACCTAAGAATAGTGCTCCACAAACTATGTCAATGATTCAAAAGTGTTGTGATACAATGGATTCTATCTCATTGTAACATCACCAGCAATGAAGAAGCTGAAAGATTGGCAAAGGAAGATGGAAAGCTAACTCAGCCTGATGCAAGCATAACTTTTGAGGAGGCAAAGAGTTTTAACAGAATTAGAAACAGAAACAAATGGGATATAAAGCATGCAAATCATACACAAAATGATTCTTACTACCAGCTCAACAGAAGAGAACAAGTGGTAGTCTTCAGACTCTGCACTAGCCACAATAGATTGAGATACCATCTATTCAACAAGCTAAAGATAGGAACTACCGCTGAGTGTAACTGTGGCACTGATTACAGTTATAAAATGACTGCTGAAGATCTGCTTCAAAGTTGCCCAACATATGTGGAACAGACAATGCGAATATGGCGGACACCAGTACCATTCATGGAAAAGCTCTATGGAGATTCAAACAGCCTCAATCTGACTACTGCTTTCTTTGAAAACATCCAAGTAGACGTCTGAGAGTGTATGAAAAAGAAGAAGACATCACTGGTTGCTATGGAAATGGTGGCCATATTGGATTCTGTTGTTCTATTTCAATTTGCACAGTTTTTATTTATTTATAAATATATCATTACTAAATGTAAACAGAATATTTATCATTATATTTTAAAACTTTTATCAAATTGGATTTTTTGATAACTAAAGAATATCCAGAGATATAGAACTTTAAAGTTTGTATCTACAAATAGTAAAATAATTTTCTCAAAATTTTGCCAAATTATTAACGTAATATAAGGTTCTGAGAAATTCTTGATTTTCTTCATAGGAAAAGCAGTTTCTGAAGAAAATATTATTTACAAAATCAAAATACATCTACTTAGAATGTGTTCTGACAAATGATTTTAACATATTTAAATTCAGGGGAATATACATTATCTGAATATAGACTGATCCCAGTTTTTATGTTTGTGCGTTTTGACTTAAAATGCACCATAGCTCCACCCCTTAAGCTGATGAGGCTGGAAGGATGTTTGCAGCACAGTAGTAATGTTTTTAGTCTGTATGAAAGCTTTTAGTCAGAAATAGCACTGTTAACTGTCAGTTACAAAATTTAATAGATATAGCACCAAACATAGCATGTATAACGAACATAGCAAACACTGTGGAACTTTATATTTCATTTGTGATTTTTTAATTTAGAAGGTTAACTAAATTAAATTTTCAACATAACTTGCCTAATTACAATTCAAAAGAATGTGAGTAATGAATAACATTAGGATAAAAAATGAAACCAAGACACAGGCTTCAACACAAAATTAAGTGCATAACAAAATAAATAGTCAGTTTCAATGATTTTAACTTAAAAATAAAAAAAAATAGAAACAAAAATCTAAACCATGATATGAAATTAATGTCTTCATGAAATCCTTATTACTTTCATGAGATTTACGTAAGCAGCCTTTCACACACATAATTTTATGTATGTGATTCTTCCTCTAATTTGTTCATGGTGATATCACTTCCTCTTTCCTTGATTCTCTTGACTGCAAAGATAATGATGCAAAGGATAATTAACATTCAACCCTTCATCTCAACTTTCATGTTGTATCCCAGCATTCGTGCAGTCTGTCAAATTGTAAACAGTTTGTTCATTTTTCACATACATCAGCAATATTGAAAGTATGAACATGTTCTCACATACATCTGCACATTTTAAAAAGTTACTTTCTTAAATACTTCTGCTGTAGCATTTTAAAAGGCAACCTCCTAAGCTTGGACACATCTGCATATTTAAAATAAATGATCTTCTCACATACTTCAGAAAGCACAGTAACACATTAGTACTTTCTCACATACAGAACATCATAAATTATTACTACGTAGAAATAAAAATATGTACATAGAAAAGCAAACATTTCTGCTTGAAAGGAAGAAGAAAATAAAAGTTGATGAGTAACTGATGTGAAAATAAAGAATCCAATTACATGTGAGGCATATTGGGAATATGATGTTAGACCAATATTTTCTTGACCATCGGCACACTAGGGGTGATGTGGTCAGCATCATACTGGCTGCCTTAACCTTCCCAGAGCTGCTATGGTACCCAATTCATGAGGCTGGGTTGATCCTGGGGCCATTTGCGATCTAAAAAATTCCACCTCAACTGGGGATCAAACCATGAACAACTGAGCTAGGAAACCAGTGCACTAATAACTGCGCTACTGCGGCTCGTAATTGATATATGTAGTTGCTGTTATGGGATGAAATAGTAGGGCTAGAACACATGTGCTGTTCCCAAAATGTAGGACAGACAAGCAAAAGATATGTCATGATCCATATGAACTGGTAAGTGGTTTTTGAAAATAATTGAGTCGTCCATACAGTCATATTTGAGTTCCTGTAGAAATTAAGTAAAGTGGACTGAGACAAACCAGCTCATCTATCTGGATTTTGCTGATGACCTGGCTTTTCTGTCCCATAATCTTAACCAGCTGCAGGACAAAATGAAAATACTAGATGAGAGGTCACAGCTATTGGATCTGAAAATACACAGAGATATAAAAGAAGATTATGAGAACGAATGCAGCAAAAGATAGCCAGATTGCTTTTATAAAATGGTGACTCGTGTGCACATATCTTGACAGGAACATAAACACTGAAGGAATGGGCAGTGATATCAAAACATTAAAACAAAATGCAAGAGGAGCTTTCATTGCATTGAGAAATACAAGGAAATAAAAACAAAGATCAAGTTCAACACAAAAGTCAGAATCTTGAACTCAAGATGTCAAGACAACCTTATTTTATGGCCCTGAAACATGGAGAACAATAAAAATGATAATTAGAAAGATATACTTTCATAAATGGATGCTTGTGCACAATGGGAATGAAATGGTATAACAAAATCACCAATGTGGGAATGATGGAAACAACCACATAAATACCAGTGGAATAGGAGGTGAGGAAAAGATGATGACATTTGGCAGAACAAACACTTTAAAAGTTAAGCCAATTGATAGCATTACAATACAGTTTGTGTTCCGGAATCTCCACGGTTGGAGAAATAGAGGGAGATTTTAAAAAAATGCATGGAACAGGGTATTGGAGACATACTTAAAAGTGATAAAAAAAAGACATGGAAAGAACATGAGTGGATGACACAGGATAGGAAAGCTTGGCATGAATCTGAAGGCCTTTGTTCCACAGGGAGTTGAATGGTAAGGAATGAATGATTTTAGCACATGACTGCATATTTTTCTTCCTGAAGTTCAGAGCTGACTGCCATAGGTGATCATGTTTATCACAGTTACTGGTCCTTAGTGCTGCATAATCTTTCGTTTGTTCCTTTCCTAATGTCAGACAACTTGCGTGCCCAATTCTCAACCCTTTGAAAATAAAGTTCGTGTGTCGTGCTAAATCATCTATTATCTTTTGTACCTGTTATCTTTCATTCTCTTTTCTTAAAGTTTTGTATGTTGTCACAATGTGCTCTAGCCTTCCTCATCTCATAACATGCTAAATTATATTAGACTTCTTCTTTCTGATGAGTATAGTGTTTTATTCGTCACTTTTATGACAATCTGATTAATCTTTTCCTTTTAGATTCTTCTGTAAAACATTATCTCTGTCCATAATTTACTTTCAATTGACATAATTAGCTCAGGAGAAGTTTCATTTTTGCTTCCATTAAACAAAGATTTGTTGTACAAGATGCTTTTCACTTTCTGGAATGCAGTTTTTTTATTAGGATATTTGCTTTTTATATTTCTTTGATGCACCTTTGATCTGATGTTATTAGTGTGTCTGAGTATTTAAATGTATGAATTTATTCCATAATTATTCTATTTACTTTAATACTGCACTCTGGAAACATATGCCTTTATTACATCCTTCATATCAAATGGCCAGATGTAATAAGGAGCAAAGACCTGTTGAACAGAACCAGTCAACAACCAAATCAGTCAAGATTAATGGGAGAAAGTGGAAGTGGACAGGATACACTGCCAGGAACCAACTAAACAATATAAAAGATATGCCCTTTACTGGAACCCACAGGAAAAGAGAAGAATGAGAAGGTAAAATGGTTAGCAGTAGAGGAAGCCAAGGCAATGGGATCTTTATGGGCAGAGCTAAAAAAAAAAATCGCCTGAAATAGAAATCAGTGGTGAGTACAGTTGCAGTCTTATGTTCCACTCGGACTAAACAGGATTGACATGCATTCTGAAGAATGTTGTTTATTCATTTGAGGAGCTTAGGCCTTCTGCAAATTAACAACAAGTCCTCCAGCCCTGTGCCATTAGAGCAAGGCCTTTCCACTGGGGATTTATCCCTTTCATTTCTACTTCCAGTTCTCTTCTCCACGTGTTTTTCAGTTTCCCTCTTCCTCTCTTTCCCTGGAGATTCTGGATCAAGGACTACCTTGTAATGCTATCACCAGGTTTCCTTAATGTGTGTCCTACCCATCACCAGCATTTCCTTTTCATCTTTTTTTTTTTTACACTGGCACTAGTATGATTCTTGTCATCAGTACCACATTGGTGATCTTGTCATACCATTTCTATCTATTTGACGCTAGCACCCATTTGTGAACATCAGTACCACATTGGTGATCTTGTCATACCATTTCTATCTATTCGATGCTAGCACCCATTTGTGAACATCAGTACCACATTGGTGATCTTGTCATACCATTTCTATCTATTCGATGCTAGCACCCATTTGTGAACATCAGTACCACATTGGTGATCTTGTCATACCATTTCTATCTATTCGATGCCAGCACCCATTTGTGAACATCAGTACCACATTGGTGATCTTGTCATACCATTTCTATCTATTCGATGCTAGCACCCATTTGTGAACATCAGTACCACATTGGTGATCTTGTCATACCATTTCTATCTATTTGACGCTAGCACCCATTTGTGAACATCAGTACCACATTGGTGATCTTGTCATACCATTTCTATCTATTCGATGCCAGCACCCATTTGTGAACATCAGTACCACATTGGTGATCTTGTCATACCATTTCTATCTATTTGACGCTAGCACCCATTTGTGAACATCAGTACCACATTGGTGATCTTGTCATACCATTTCTATCTATTCGATGCTAGCACCCATTTGTGAACATCAGTACCACATTGGTGATCTTGTCATACCATTTCTATCTATTTGACGCTAGCACCCATTTGTGAACATCAGTACCACATTGGTGATCTTGTCATACCATTTCTATCTATTTGACGCTAGCACCCATTTGTGAACATCAGTACCACATTGGTGATCTTGTCATACCATTTCTATCTATTTGACGCTAGCACCCATTTGTGAACATCAGTACCACATTGGTGATCTTGTCATACCATTTCTATCTATTTGACGCTAGCACCCATTTGTGAACATCAGTACCACATTGGTGATCTTGTCATACCATTTCTATCTATTCGATGCTAGCACCCATTTGTGAACATCAGTACCACATTGGTGATCTTGTCATACCATTTCTATCTATTTGACGCTAGCACCCATTTGTGAACATCAGTACCACATTGGTGATCTTGTCATACCATTTCTATCTATTCGATGCTAGCACCCATTTGTGAACATCAGTACCACATTGGTGATCTTGTCATACCATTTCTGTCTATTCGATGCTAGCACCCATTTGTGAACATCAGTACCACATTGGTGATCTTGTCATACCATTTCTATCTATTCGATGCCAGCACCCATTTGTGAACATCAGTACCACATTGGTGATCTTGTCATACCATTTCTATCTATTCGATGCTAGCACCCATTTGTGAACATCAGTACCACATTGGTGATCTTGTCATACCATTTCTATCTATTCGATGCTAGCACCAATTTGTGAACATCAGTACCACATTGGTGATCTTGTCATACCATTTCTGTCTATTCGATGCCAGCACCCATTTGTGAACATCAGTACCACATTGGTGATCTTGTCATACCATTTCTATCTATTCGATGCTAGCACCCATTTGTGAACATCAGTACCACATTGGTGATCTTGTCATACCATTTCTATCTATTCGATGCTAGCACCCATTTGTGAACATCAGTACCACATTGGTGATCTTGTCATACCATTTCTATCTATTCGATGCTAGCACCCATTTGTGAAAGTCTAACCTGTGGGTTGTTGTTGTTTGTTTTTGTTCTTCACGTTTCAGGGCCATAGGACAATAGAAAAATGTATTCAGTTTCTTCACATGAGAAACCACTGAGATTTAAAAAAGGTAAAGGTTGAAATTTGAAACTCTTGTTGAAAAACACTAGTCCCCTGAAAATATTAACATAATTTACTTTTTCTTATATATTTATGCTGCAAAAAGGAAACAATGACAGATAAGAACAGGATATCAGATATTTCACAATGATAGAGACAAAACAAATTTGTTCAGAGACATTTAACATTTAAAAACAATAGATAAAATAAAATAACAGTTTTTACATGAAAAAAAAAAATTGAGATTGAAATAAATAAATAAAAATAAGATCAAAGTCATGCTGTAACGAATCTCATTGCGTGGATGAGGACAAGACAGTGAAATAAGTTAAAACTTCACATAATACAGGCATTGATTTTGACCATCTGCAACATTTGATATGACATACATATCTTAATGATAAAAATGTGTTGTTTCTGATGAGGACAAGACAGTGAAATAAGTTAAAACTACACATAATACAGGCATTGATTATGACCATCTGCAACATTTGATATGACACACATATCTTAATGATAAAAATGTGTGGTTTCTGATGAGGACAAGACAGTGAAATAAGTTAAAACTACACATAATACAGGCATTGATTTTGACCATCTGCAACATTTGATATGACACACATATCTTAATGATAAAAATGTGTTGTTTCTGATGAGGACAAGACAGTGAAATAAGTTAAAACTACACATAATACAGGCATTGATTTTGACCATCTGCAACATTTGATATGATACACATATCTTAATGATAAAAATGTGTTGTTTCTGATGAGGACAAGACTGTGAAATAAGTTAAAACTTCACATAATACAGGCATTGATTTTGACCATCTGCAACATTTGATATGACATACATATCTTAATGATAAAAATGTGTTGTTTCTGATGAGGACAAGACTGTGAAATAAGTTAAAACTACACATAATACAGGCATTGATTATGACCATCTGCAACATTTGATATGACACACATATCTTAATGATAAAAATGTGTGGTTTCTGATGAGGACAAGACAGTGAAATAAGTTAAAACTACACATAATACAGGCATTGATTTTGACCATCTGCAACATTTGATATGACACACATATCTTAATGATAAAAATGTGTTGTTTCTGATGAGGACAAGACAGTGAAATAAGTTAAAACTACACATAATACAGGCATTGATTTTGACCATCTGCAACACTTGATATGACACACATATCTTAATGATAAAAATGTGTTGTTTCTGATGAGGACAAGACAGTGAAATAAGTTAAAACTACACATAATACAGGCATTGATTTTGACCATCTGCAACATTTGATATGATACACATATCTTAATGATAAAAATGTGTTGTTTCTGATGAGGACAAGACATGTAAATAAGTTAAAACTACACATAATACAGGCATTGATTTTGACCATCTGCAACATTTGATATGACACACATATCTTAATGATAAAAATGTGTGGTTTCTGATGAGGACAAGACAGTGAAATAAGTTAAAACTACACATAATACAGGCATTGATTTTGACCATCTGCAACATTTGATATGACACACATATCTTAATGATAAAAATGTGTGGTTTCTTATGAGGACAAGACAGTGAAATAAGTTAAAACTACACATAATACAGGCACTGATTTTGACCATCTGCAACATTTGATATGACACACATATCTTAATGATAAAAATGTGTTGTTTCTGATGAGGACAAGACATGTAAATAAGTTAAAACTACACATAATACAGGCATTGATTTTGACCATCTGCAACATTTGATATGACACACATATCTTAATGATAAAAATGTGTGGTTTCTGATGAGGACAAGACAGTGAAATAAGTTAAAACTACACATAATACAGGCATTGATTTTGACCATCTGCAACATTTGATATGACACACATATCTTAATGATAAAAATGTGTGGTTTCTTATGAGGACAAGACAGTGAAATAAGTTAAAACTACACATAATACAGGCACTGATTTTGACCATCTGCAACATTTGATATGACACACATATCTTAATGATAAAAATGTGTGGTTTCTGATGAGGACAAGACTGTGAAATAAGTTAAAACTACACATAATACAGGCACTGATTTTGACCATCTGCAACATTTGATATGACACACATATCTTAATGATAAAAATGTGTGGTTTCTGATGAGGACAAGACAGTGAAATAAGTTAAAACTACACATAATACAGGCATTGATTTTGACCATCTGCAACATTTGATATGACACACATATCTTAATGATAAAAATGTGTTGTTTCTGATGAGGACAAGACAGTGAAATAAGTTAAAACTACACATAATACAGGCATTGATTTTGACCATCTGCAACATTTGATATGACACACATATTTTAATGATAAAAATGTGTTGTTTCTGATGAGGACAAGACAGTGAAATAAGTTAAAACTACACATAATACAGGCATTGATTTTGACCATCTGCAACATTTGATATGACACACATATCTTAATGATAAAAATGTGTTGTTTCTGATGAGGACAAGACAGTGAAATGTTAAAACTTC
The DNA here is from genome assembly GCA_024509875.1 of Oreohelix idahoensis. NCBI lineage: Eukaryota > Metazoa > Mollusca > Gastropoda > Stylommatophora > Oreohelicidae > Oreohelix > Oreohelix idahoensis. Next base: position 1,466,105 of record JAMPIV010001483.1, read on the forward strand.
ACATAACACAGGCATTGATTTTGACCATCTGGAACATTTGATATGACACACATATCTTAATGATAAAAATGTGTTGTTTCTGATGAGGAAAAGACAGTGAAATAAGCTAAAACTTCACATAATACAGGCATTGATTTTGACCATCTGCAACATTTGATATGACACACATATCTTAATGATAAAAATGTGTTGTTTCTGATGAGGAAAAGACAGTGAAATAAGTTAAAACTACACATAATACAGGCACTGATTTTGACCATCTGCAACATTTGATATGACACACATATCTTAATGATAAAAACGTGTTGTTTCTGATGAGGACAAGACTGTGAAATAAGTTAAAACTACACATAATACAGGCATTGATTTTGACCATCTGCAACATCTGATATGACACACATATCTTAATGATAAAAATGTGTTGTTTCTGATGAGGACAAGACAGTGAAATAAGTTAAAACTTCACATAATACAGGCATTGATTTTGACCATCTGCAACATTTGATATGACACACATATCTTAATGATAAAAATGTGTTGTTTCTGATGAGGAAAAGACAGTGAAATAAGTTAAAACTACACATAAAACAGGCACTGATTTTGACCATCTGCAACATTTGATATGACACACATATCTTAATGATAAAAACGTGTTGTTTCTGATGAGGACAAGACTGTGAAATAAGTTAAAACTACACATAATACAGGCATTGATTTTGACCATCTGCAACATTTGATATGACACACATATCTTAATGATAAAAACGTGTTGTTTCTGATGAGGACAAGACAGTGAAATAAGTTAAAACTACACATAATATAGGCATTGATTTTGACCATCTGCAACATTTGATATGACACACATATCTTAATGATAAAAACGTGTTGTTTCTGATGAGGACAAGACAGTGAAATAAGTTAAAACTACACATAATACAGGCATTGATTTTGACCATCTGCAACATTTGATATGACACACATATCTTAATGATAAAAACGTGTTGTTTCTGATGAGGACAAGACAGTGAAATAAGTTAAAACTACACATAATACAGGCATTGATTTTGACCATCTGCAACATTTGATATGACACACATATCTTAATGATAAAAATGTGTTGTTTCTGATGAGGACAAGACAGTGAAATAGTTAAAACTACACATAATACAGGCATTGATTTTGACCATCTGCAACATTTGATATGACACACATATCTTAATGATAAAAATGTGTGGTTTCTGATGAGGACAAGACAGTGAAATAAGTTAAAACTACACATAATACAGGCATTGATTTTGACCATCTGCAACATTTGATATGACACACATATCTTAATGATAAAAATGTGTGGTTTCTGATGAGGACAAGACAGTGAAATAAGTTAAAACTACACATAATACAGGCATTGATTTTGACCATCTGCAACATTTGATATGACACACATATCTTAATGATAAAAATGTGTGGTTTCTGATGAGGACAAGACAGTGAAATAAGTTAAAACTTCACATAATACAGGCACTGATTTTGACCATCTGCAACATTTGATATGACACACATATCTTAATGATAAAAATGTGTGGTTTCTGATGAGGACAAGACTGTGAAATAAGTTAAAACTACACATAATACAGGCACTGATTTTGACCATCTGCAACATTTGATATGACACACATATCTTAATGATAAAAATGTGTGGTTTCTGATGAGGACAAGACAGTGAAATAAGTTAAAACTACACATAATACAGGCATTGATTTTGACCATCTGCAACATTTGATATGACACACATATCTTAATGATAAAAACGTGTTGTTTCTGATGAGGACAAGACAGTGAAATAAGTTAAAACTACACATAATACAGGCATTGATTTTGACCATCTGCAACATTTGATATGACACACATATCTTAATGATAAAAATGTGTTGTTTCTGATGAGGAAAAGACAGTGAAATAAGTTAAAACTACACATAATACAGGCATTGATTTTGACTATCTGCAACATTTGATATGACACACATATCTTAATGATAAAAATGTGTTGTTTCTGATGAGGAAAAGACAGTGAAATGTTAAAACTACACATAATACAGGCACTGATTTTGACCATCTGCAACATTTGATATGACACACATATCTTAATGATAAAAACGTGTTGTTTCTGATGAGGACAAGACAGTGAAATAAGTTAAAACTACACATAATACAGGCATTGATTTTGACCATCTGCAACATTTGATATAACACACATATCTTAATGATAAAAATGTGTTGTTTCTGATGAGGACAAGACAGTGAAATAAGTTAAAACTACACATAATACAGGCATTGATTTTGACCATCTGCAACATTTGATATGACACACATATCTTAATGATAAAAATGTGTTGTTTCTGATGAGGACAAGACAGTGAAATGTTAAAACTTCACATAATACAGGCACTGATTTTGACCATCTGCAACATTTGATATGACACACATATCTTAATGATAAAAATGTGTTGTTTCTGATGAGGACAAGACAGTGAAATGTTAAAACTTCACATAATACAGGCATTGATTTTGACCATCTGCAACATTTGATATGATACACATATCTTAACTCTTTCATTCCAGAGTTATTTTGCACGCTGTGCCAGACTTTTTTTGTGGGCAGAATTTTATAGAGTGAAGTGTTCATCTTTCAGTCTAAATTTGTTTGTGAATTTTCCTTTGAACATGTACTTATTATATACCAAACTGTAGAGAAATGGATAGAGAATTCAAATATATAATGTCTGTGGTAGTATTAACACAAGTATGTTCGGTATAATTTAATCATTTTGCATGTAAAATTGAAAAACGCTAAAAAAGTTGACTGTAGATACGATCTCACCAAAGACAAATTACTGTCGTAGACAATAAAACTTTCTTTTAGTCTTCAAACGTCAAGTTAATCCATATACAAAGTAAAAAAAACATGCTTATGGCCAAAATTAGTAGATTTAGTGTTATTCGCACCAGTTTGTCCGTGGTTCTTTGTAAGAAAAAAATAAATTATGCAATCGTGCATTACGTAATTTTCAAACAAATAAATAAGAATAACGTCATATAAATACTTTTTTTACTCTTGTTTAATGTTTTAATAGTATCCCTAGCTTCATCTTCTACCAAGAACTAGTGATTAGATGTTACGGTAGGTCTAGATTTGTTGCTTTTTGATCGGCCAGAATATGACTACGCCCACTCATCAACTAAATCTAGTGTGTCTAGCTTTTCTGCATATATTCCGTATTTTGACAACAAACTGTAACTACCAAACAATCATCATCAATGTCAGCAATGTTTCAAAGTAGTTTGACACAATTATTTGCTTAGGAGACTTAGAAAATGTAAATATAAAGCGTGACATATTTCTCTAGCAAAAACAACGAAAAACGTAAACACGCGAATCTTCACAAAAATTGTGATAATAACATCAAAACACGCACATGTGCTGATTAACTAAAGTCAAAGTAGTTGTTTATATAGTAGCGGAAGTCATTCTACGAGTTTTAATATATGAACTGCATTAAGCGGACGATTTTTAGGGTTTATTCGTGATAAACTAAAAACCACGCTCTGAGCGTTGCTGGGGTAGGCGTGTTGAATTTTGCAACGCTCAGAGCGTTGCTGTGGAGTCAAATAGTTAATGATAAAAATGTGTTGTTTCTGATGAGGACAAGACAGTGAAATGTTAAAACTTCACATAATACAGGCATTGATTTTGACCATCTGCAACATTTGATATGACATACATATCTTAATGATAAAAATGTGTTGTTTCTGATGAGGACAAGACAGTGAAATGTTAAAACTTCACATAATACAGGCACTGATTTTGACCATCTGCAACATTTGATATGACACACATATCTTAATGATAAAAATGTGTTGTTTCTGATGAGGACAAGACAGTGAAATAAGTTAAAACTACACATAATACAGGCATTGATTTTGACCATCTGCAACATTTGATATGACACATATCTTAATGATAAAAATGTGTTGTTTCTGATGAGGACAAGACTGTGAAATAAGTTAAAACTACACATAATACAGGCATTGATTTTGACCATCTGCAACATTTGATATGACACTAATATCTTAATGATAAAAATGTGTTGTTTCTGATGAGGACAAGACAGTGAAATAAGTTAAAACTACACATAATACAGGCATTGATTTTGACCATCTGCAACATTTGATATAAAAAACATATCTTAATGATAAAAATGTGTTGTTTCTGATGAGGACAAGACAGTGAAATAAGTTAAAACTACACATAATACAGGCATTGATTTTGACCATCTGCAACATTTGATATGACAAGCATATCTTAATGATAAAAACGTGTTGTTTCTGATGAGGACAAGACAGTGAAATAAGTTAAAACTACACATAATACAGGCATTGATTTTGACCATCTGCAACATTTGATATGACACACATATCTTAATGATAAAAAATGTGTTGTTTCTGATGAGGAAAAGACAGTGAAATAAGTTAAAACTACACATAATACAGGCATTGATTTTGACTATCTGCAACATTTGATATGACACACATATCTTAATGATAAAAATGTGTTGTTTCTGATGAGGACAAGACAGTGAAATAAGTTAAAACTACACATAATACAGGCACTGATTTTGACCATCTGCAACATTTGATATGACACACATATCTTAATGATAAAAATGTGTTGTTTCTGATGAGGACAAGACAGTGAAATGTTAAAACTTCACATAATACAGGCACTGATTTTGACCATCTGCAACATTTGATATGACACACATATCTTAATGATAAAAACGTGTTGTTTCTGATGAGGACAAGACAGTGAAATAAGTTAAAACTACACATAATACAGGCATTGATTTTGACCATCTGCAACATTTGATATAACACACATATCTTAATGATAAAAATGTGTTGTTTCTGATGAGGACAAGACAGTGAAATAAGTTAAAACTACACATAATACAGGCATTGATTTTGACCATCTGCAACATTTGATATGACACACATATCTTAATGATAAAAATGTGTTGTTTCTGATGAGGACAAGACAGTGAAATGTTAAAACTTCACATAATACAGGCACTGATTTTGACCATCTGCAACATTTGATATGACACACATATCTTAATGATAAAAATGTGTTGTTTCTGATGAGGACAAGACAGTGAAATGTTAAAACTTCACATAATACAGGCATTGATTTTGACCATCTGCAACATTTGATATGATACACATATCTTAACTCTTTCATTCCAGAGTTATTTTGCACGCTGTGCCAGACTTTTTTTGTGGGCAGAATTTTATAGAGTGAAGTGTTCATCTTTCAGTCTAAATTTGTTTGTGAATTTTCCTTTGAACATGTACTTATTATATACCAAACTGTAGAGAAATGGATAGAGAATTCAAATATATAATGTCTGTGGTAGTATTAACACAAGTATGTTCGGTATAATTTAATCATTTTGCATGTAAAATTGAAAAACGCTAAAAAGTTGACTGTAGAATACGATCTTACCAAAGACAAATTACTGTCGTAGACAATAAAACTTTCTTTTTAGTCTTCAAACGTCAAGTTAATCCATATACAAAGTAAAAAAAACATGCTTATGGCCAAAATTAGTAGATTTAGTGTTATTCGCACCAGTTTGTCCGTGGTTCTTTGTAAGAAAAAAATAAATTATGCAATCGTGCATTACGTAATTTTCAAACAAATAAATAAGAATAACGTCATATAAATACTTTTTTACTCTTGTTTAATGTTTTAATAGTATCCCTAGCTTCATCTTCTACCAAGAACTAGTGATTAGATGTTACGGTAGGTCTAGATTTGTTGCTTTTTGATCGGCCAGAATATGACTACGCCCACTCATCAACTAAATCTAGTGTGTCTAGCTTTTCTGCATATATTCCGTATTTTGACAACAAACTGTAACTACCAAACAATCATCATCAATGTCAGCAATGTTTCAAAGTAGTTTGACACAATTATTTGCTTAGGAGACTTAGAAAATGTAAATATAAAGCGTGACATATTTCTCTAGCAAAAACAACGAAAAACGTAAACACGCGAATCTTCAATAAAATTGTGATAATAACATCAAAACACGCACATGTGCTGATTAACTAAAGTCAAAGTAGTTGTTTATATAGTAGCGGAAGTCATTCTACGAGTTTTAATATATGAACTGCATTAAGCGGACGATTTTTAGGGTTTATTCGTGATAAACTAAAAACCACGCTCTGAGCGTTGCTGGGGTAGGCGTGTTGAATTTTGCAACGCACAGAGCGTTGCTGTGGAGTCAAATAGTTAATGATAAAAATGTGTTGTTTCTGATGAGGACAAGACAGTGAAATGTTAAAACTTCACATAATACAGGCATTGATTTTGACCATCTGCAACATTTGATATGACATACATATCTTAATGATAAAAATGTGTTGTTTCTGATGAGGACAAGACAGTGAAATGTTAAAACTTCACATAATACAGGCACTGATTTTGACCATCTGCAACATTTGATATGACACACATATCTTAATGATAAAAATGTGTTGTTTCTGATGAGGACAAGACAGTGAAATAAGTTAAAACTACACATAATACAGGCATTGATTTTGACCATCTGCAACATTTGATATGACACATATCTTAATGATAAAAATGTGTTGTTTCTGATGAGGACAAGACTGTGAAATAAGTTAAAACTACACATAATACAGGCATTGATTTTGACCATCTGCAACATTTGATATGACACTAATATCTTAATGATAAAAATGTGTTGTTTCTGATGAGGACAAGACAGTGAAATAAGTTAAAACTACACATAATACAGGCATTGATTTTGACCATCTGCAACATTTGATATAAAAAACATATCTTAATGATAAAAATGTGTTGTTTCTGATGAGGACAAGACAGTGAAATAAGTTAAAACTACACATAATACAGGCATTGATTTTGACCATCTGCAACATTTGATATGACAAGCATATCTTAATGATAAAAACGTGTTGTTTCTGATGAGGACAAGACAGTGAAATAAGTTAAAACTACACATAATACAGGCATTGATTTTGACCATCTGCAACATTTGATATGACACACATATCTTAATGATAAAAATGTGTTGTTTCTGATGAGGAAAAGACAGTGAAATAAGTTAAAACTACACATAATACAGGCATTGATTTTGACTATCTGCAACATTTGATATGACACACATATCTTAATGATAAAAATGTGTTGTTTCTGATGAGGACAAGACAGTGAAATAAGTTAAAACTACACATAATACAGGCACTGATTTTGACCATCTGCAACATTTGATATGACACACATATCTTAATGATAAAAATGTGTTGTTTCTGATGAGGACAAGACAGTGAAATAAGTTAAAACTTCACATAATACAGGCACTGATTTTGACTATCTGCAACATTTGATATGACACACATATCTTAATGATAAAAATGTGTTGTTTCTGATGAGGACAAGACAGTGAAATAAGTTAAAACTACACATAATACAGGCATTGATTTTGACTATCTGCAACATTTGATATGACACACATATCTTAATGATAAAAATGTGTTGTTTCTGATGAGGACAAGACAGTGAAATAAGTTAAAACTACACATAATACAGGCATTGATTTTGACCATCTGCAACATTTGATATGACACACATATCTTAATGATAAAAATGTGTTGTTTCTGATGAGGACAAGACAGTGAAATAAGTTAAAACTACACATAATACAGGCATTGATTTTGACCATCTGCAACATTTGATATGACACACATATCTTAATGATAAAAATGTGTTGTTTCTGATGAGGACAAGACAGTGAAATAAGTTAAAACTACACATAATACAGGCACTGATTTTGACCATCTGCAACATTTGATATGACACACATATCTTAATGATAAAAAATGTGTTGTTTCTGATGAGGACAAGACTGTGAAATAAGTTAAAACTACACATAATACAGGCATTGATTTTGACCATCTGCAACATTTGATATGACACACATATCTTAATGATAAAAACGTGTTGTTTCTGATGAGGACAAGACAGTGAAATAAGTTAAAACTACACATAATACAGGCATTGATTTTGACCATCTGCAACATTTGATATGACACACATATCTTAATGATAAAAATGTGTTGTTTCTGATGAGGACAAGACAGTGAAATAAGTTAAAACTACACATAATACAGGCATTGATTTTGACCATCTGCAACATTTGATATGACACACATATCTTAATGATAAAAATGTGTTGTTTCTGATGAGGACAAGACAGTGAAATGTTAAAACTTCACATAATACAGGCACTGATTTTGACCATCTGCAACATTTGATATGACACACATATCTTAATGATAAAAATGTGTTGTTTCTGATGAGGACAAGACAGTGAAATGTTAAAAGCACACATAATACAGGCATTGATTTTGACCATCTGCAACATTTGATATGACACACATATCTTAATGATAAAAATGTGTTGTTTCTGATGAGGACAAGACAGTGAAATGTTAAAACTTCACATAATACAGGCATTGATTTTGACCATCTGCAACATTTGATATGACATACATATCTTAATGATAAAAATGTGTTGTTTCTGATGAGGACAAGACAGTGAAATGTTAAAACTACACATAATACAGGCACTGATTTTGACCATCTGCAACATTTGATATGACACACATATCTTAATGATAAAAATGTGTTGTTTCTGATGAGGACAAGACAGTGAAATAAGTAAAAACTACACATAATACAGGCATTGATTTTGACCATCTGCAACATTTGATATGACACACATATTTTAATGATTAAAAATGTGTGGTTTCTGATGAGGACAAAACAGTGAAATAAGTTAAAACTACACATAATACAGGCATTGATTATGACCATCTGCAACATTTGATATGACATACATATCTTAATGATAAAAATGTGTTGTTTCTGATGAGGACAAGACAGTGAAATGTTGAAACTTCACATAATACAGGCATTGATTTTGACCATCTGCAACATTTGATATGACACACATATCTTAATGATAAAAATGTGTTGTTTCTGATGAGGACAAGACAGTGAAATAAGTTAAAACTACACATAATACAGGCATTGATTTTGACCATCTGCAACATTTGATATGACACACATATCTTAATGATAAAAATGTGTTGTTTCTGATGAGGACAAGACAGTGAAATAAGTTAAAACTACACATAATACAGGCATTGATTTTGACCATCTGCAACATTTGATATGACACACATATCTTAATGATAAAAATGTGTTGTTTCTGATGAGGACAAGACAGTGAAATGTTGAAACTTCACATAATACAGGCATTGATTTTGACCATCTGCAACATTTGATATGACACACATATCTTAATGATAAAAAATGTGTTGTTTCTGATGAGGACAAGACTGTGAAATAAGTTAAAACTACACATAATACAGGCATTGATTTTGACCATCTGCAACATTTGATATGACACACATATCTTAATGATAAAAATGTGTTGTTTCTGATGAGGACAAGACTGTGAAATAAGTTAAAACTACACATAATACAGGCATTGATTTTGACCATCTGCAACATTTGATATGACACACATATCTTAATGATAAAAATGTGTTGTTTCTGATGAGGACAAGACTGTGAAATGTTAAAACTACACATAATACAGGCATTGATTTTGACCATCTGCAACATTTGATATGACATACATATCTTAATGATAAAAATGTGTTGTTTCTGATAAGGGCAAGACTGTGAAATGTTAAAACTTCACATAATACAGGCATTGATTTTGACCATCTGCAACATTTGATATGACATACATATCTTAATGATAAAAATGTGTTGTTTCTGATGAGGACAAGACAGTGAAATGTTGAAACTTCACATAATACAGGCATTGATTTTGACCATCTGCAACATTTGATATGACACACATATCTTAATGATAAAAATGTGTTGTTTCTGATGAGGACAAGACAGTGAAATAAGTTAAAACTACACATAATACAGGCATTGATTTTGACCATCTGCAACATTTGATATAAAAAACATATCTTAATGATAAAAATGTGTTGTTTCTGATGAGGACAAGACAGTGAAATAAGTTAAAACTACACATAATACAGGCATTGATTTTGACCATCTGCAACATTTGATATGACACACATATCTTAATGATAAAAATGTGTTGTTTCTGATGAGGAAAAGACAGTGAAATAAGTTAAAACTACACATAATACAGGCATTGATTTTGACCATCTGCAACATTTGATATGACACACATATCTTAATGATAAAAAATGTGTTGTTTCTGATGAGGACAAGACAGTGAAATAAGTTAAAACTACACATAATACAGGCATTGATTTTGACCATCTGCAACATTTGATATGACACACATATCTTAATGATAAAAATGTGTTGTTTCTGATGAGGACAAGACAGTGAAATAAGTTAAAACTACACATAATACAGGCACTGATTTTGACCATCTGCAACATTTGATATGACACACATATCTTAATGATAAAAATGTGTTGTTTCTGATGAGGACAAGACTGTGAAATAAGTTAAAACTACACATAATACAGGCATTGATTTTGACCATCTGCAACATTTGATATGACACACATATCTTAATGATAAAAATGTGTTGTTTCTGATGAGGACAAGACAGTGAAATAAGTTAAAACTACACATAATACAGGCATTGATTTTGACCATCTGCAACATTTGATATAACACACATATCTTAATGATAAAAATGTGTTGTTTCTGATGAGGACAAGACAGTGAAATAAGTTAAAACTACACATAATACAGGCATTGATTTTGACCATCTGCAACATTTGATATGACACACATATCTTAATCCGCGGTAGCATAGTGGTTAGTGCACTGGCTTCCTAGCGCAGTGGTCTATGGTTCGATCCCCAGATGAGGCGGAAAATTTTTAGGCCACAAACGGCTCCTGGGTCGACCCAGCCCCAAATGGGTAAAAGCTACTCTGGGAATAAGGCGGCAGGCGTGATTTTGACCACATCTCAAATTATGGGCCTAACACCATATTCCCAATATGCCTCAATGGGCGTGTAACGGGTTCCTTTACCTTTTTTTTTTTTACATATCTTAATGATAAAAATGTGTTGTTTCTGATGAGGACAAGACAGTGAAATGTTAAAACTTCACATAATACAGGCACTGATTTTGACCATCTGCAACATTTGATATGACACACATATCTTAATGATAAAAATGTGTTGTTTCTGATGAGGACAAGACTGTGAAATAAGTTAAAACTTCACATAATACAGGCATTGATTTTGACCATCTGCAACATTTGATATGATACACATATCTTAATGATAAAAATGTGTTGTTTCTGATGAGGACAAGACAGTGAAATGTTAAAACTTCACATAATACAGGCATTGATTTTGACCATCTGCAACATTTGATATGACATACATATCTTAATGATAAAAATGTGTTGTTTCTGATGAGAACAAGACAGTGAAATAAGTTAAAACTACACATAATACAGGCATTGATTTTGACCATCTGCAACATTTGATATAACACACATATCTTAATGATAAAAATGCGTTGTTTCTGATGAGGACAAGACAGTGAAATAAGTTAAAACTACACATAATACAGGCATTGATTTTGACCATCTGCAACATTTGATATGACACACATATCTTAATGATAAAAATGTGTTGTTTCTGATGAGGACAAGACAGTGAAATAAGTTAAAACTTCACATAATACAGGCACTGATTTTGACCATCTGCAACATTTGATATGACACACATATCTTAATGATAAAAATGTGTTGTTTCTGATGAGGACAAGACAGTGAAATGTTAAAACTTCACATAATACAGGCATTGATTTTGACCATCTGCAACATTTGATATGACATACATATCTTAATGATAAAAATGTGTTGTTTCTGATGAGGACAAGACAGTGAAATGTTAAAACTTCACATAATACAGGCATTGATTTTGACCATCTGCAACATTTGATATGACACACATATCTTAATGATAAAAATGTGTTGTTTCTGATGAGGACAAGACTGTGAAATGTTAAAACTACACATAATACAGGCATTGATTTTGACCATCTGCAACATTTGATATGACATACATATCTTAATGATAAAAATGTGTTGTTTCTGATGAGGACAAGACTGTGAAATGTTAAAACTTCACATAATACAGGCATTGATTTTGACCATCTGCAACATTTGATATGACATACATATCTTAATGATAAAAATGTGTTGTTTCTGATGAGGACAAGACAGTGAAATGTTGAAACTTCACATAATACAGGCATTGATTTTGACCATCTGCAACATTTGATATGACACACATATCTTAATGATAAAAATGTGTTGTTTCTGATGAGGACAAGACAGTGAAATAAGTTAAAACTACACATAATACAGGCATTGATTTTGACCATCTGCAACATTTGATATGACACACATATCTTAATGATAAAAACGTGTTGTTTCTGATGAGGACAAGACAGTGAAATAAGTTAAAACTACACATAATACAGGCATTGATTTTGACCATCTGCAACATTTGATATAAAAAACATATCTTAATGATAAAAATGTGTTGTTTCTGATGAGGACAAGACAGTGAAATAAGTTAAAACTACACATAATACAGGCATTGATTTTGACCATCTGCAACATTTGATATGACACACATATCTTAATGATAAAAATGTGTTGTTTCTGATGAGGACAAGACAGTGAAATAAGTTAAAACTACACATAATACAGGCATTGATTTTGACCATCTGCAACATTTGATATGACACACATATCTTAATGATAAAAATGTGTTGTTTCTGATGAGGACAAGACAGTGAAATAAGTTAAAACTACACATAATACAGGCATTGATTTTGACCATCTGCAACATTTGATATGACACACATATCTTAATGATAAAAATGTGTTGTTTCTGATGAGGACAAGACAGTGAAATAAGTTAAAACTACACATAATACAGGCATTGATTTTGACCATCTGCAACATTTGATATGACACACATATCTTAATGATAAAAATGTGTTGTTTCTGATGAGGACAAGACAGTGAAATAAGTTAAAACTACACATAATACAGGCATTGATTTTGACCATCTGCAACATTTGATATGACACACATATCTTAATGATAAAAATGTGTTGTTTCTGATGAGGACAAGACAGTGAAATAAGTTAAAACTACACATAATACAGGCATTGATTTTGACCATCTGCAACATTTGATATGACACACATATCTTAATGATAAAAATGTGTTGTTTCTGATGAGGACAAGACAGTGAAATAAGTTAAAACTACACATAATACAGGCATTGATTTTGACCATCTGCAACATTTGATATGACACACATATCTTAATGATAAAAATGTGTTTGTTTCTGATGAGGACAAGACAGTCCCCAAAAAGTTAAAACTACACATAATACAGGCTCCTGATTTTGACCATCTGCAACATTTGATATGACACACATATCTTAATGATAAAAATGTGTTGTTTCTGATGAGGACAAGACAGTGAAATAAGTTAAAACTACACATAATACAGGCATTGATTTTGACCATCTGCAACATTTGATATGACACACATATCTTAATGATAAAAATGTGTTGTTTCTGATGAGGACAAGACAGTGAAATAAGTTAAAACTACACATAATACAGGCATTGATTTTGACCATCTGCAACATTTGATATGACATACATATCGTAATGAAAAAAATGTGTTGTTTCTGGTGAGGCCAAGACAGGGAAAAAAGTTAAAACTACACATAATACAGGCATTGATTTTGACCATCTGCAACATTTGATATGACACACATATCTTAATGATAAAAATGTGTTGTTTCTGATGAGGACAAGACAGTGAAATGTTAAAACTTCACATAATACAGGCATTGATTTTGACAACCTGCAACTTTTGATATAACATACACATATTAATGATAAAAATTTGTGCTTTCTGATGAGGACAAGACAGTGAAATAAGTTAAAACTACACATAATACAGGCATTGATTTTGACCATCTGCAACATTTGATATGACACACATATCTTAATGATAAAAAATGTGTTGTTTCTGATTAGGACAAGACAGTGAAATAAGTTAAAACTTACACATAATACAGGCATTGATTTTGACCATCTGCAACATTTGATATGACACACATATCTTAATGATAAAAATGTGTTGTTTCTGATGAGGACAAGACAGTGAAATAAGTTAAAACTACACATAATACAGGCATTGATTTTGACCATCTGCAACATTTGATATGACACACATATCTTAATGATAAAAATGTGTTGTTTCTGATGAGGACAAGACAGTGAAATAAGTTAAAACTACACATAATACAGGCATTGATTTTGACCATCTGCAACATTTGATATGACACACATATCTTAATGATAAAAATGTGTTGTTTCTGATGAGGACAAGACAGTGAAATAAGTTAAAACTACACATAATACAGGCATTGATTTTGACCATCTGCAACATTTGATATGACACACATATCTTAATGATAAAAATGTGTTGTTTCTGATGAGGACAAGACAGTGAAATAAGTTAAAACTACACATAATACAGGCATTGATTTTGACCATCTGCAACATTTGATATGACACACATATCTTAATGATAAAAATGTGTTGTTTCTGATGAGGACAAGACAGTGAAATAAGTTAAAACTACACATAATACAGGCACTGATTTTGACCATCTGCAACATTTGATATGACACACATATCTTAATGGCAACATTTGATATGACACACATATCTTAATGATAAAAATGTGTTGTTTCTGATGAGGACAAGACTGTGAAATAAGTTAAAACTTACACATAATACAGGCATTGATTTTGACCATCTGCAACATTTGATATGACACACATATCTTAATGATAAAAACGTGTTGTTTCTGATGAGGACAAGACAGTGAAATGTTAAAACTTCACATAATACAGGCATTGATTTTGACCATCTGCAACATTTGATATGATACACATATCTTAATGATAAAAATGTGTTGTTTCTGATGAGGACAAGACAGTGAAATGTTAAAACTTCACATAATACAGGCATTGATTTTGACCATCTGCAACATTTGATATGACATACATATCTTAATGATAAAAAATGTGTTGTTTCTGATGAGGACAAGACAGTGAAATGTTAAAACTTCACATAATACAGGCATTGATTTTGACCATCTGCAACATTTGATATGACACACATATCTTAATGATAAAAATGTGTTGTTTCTGATGAGGACAAGACAGTGAAATAAGTTAAAACTACACATAATACAGGCATTGATTTTGACCATCTGCAACATTTGATATGACACACATATCTTAATGATAAAAATGTGTTGTTTCTGATGAGGACAAAACAGTGAAATAAGTTAAAACTACACATAATACAGGCATTGATTATGACCATCTGCAACATTTGATATGACATACATATCTTAATGATAAAAATGTGTTGTTTCTGATGAGGACAAGACAGTGAAATAAGTTAAAACTTCACATAATACAGGCATTGATTTTGACCATCTGCAACATTTGATATGACACACATATCTTAATGATAAAAATGTGTTGTTTCTGATGAGGACAAGACAGTGAAATAAGTTAAAACTACACATAATACAGGCATTGATTTTGACCATCTGCAACATTTGATATGACACACATATCTTAATGATAAAAATGTGTTGTTTCTGATGAGGACAAGACAGTGAAATAAGTTAAAACTACACATAATACAGGCATTGATTTTGACCATCTGCAACATTTGATATGACACACATATCTTAATGATAAAAATGTGTTGTTTCTGATGAGGACAAGACTGTGAAATAAGTTAAAACTACACATAATACAGGCATTGATTTTGACCATCTGCAACATTTGATATGACACACATATCTTAATGATAAAAATGTGTTGTTTCTGATGAGGACAAGACAGTGAAATAAGTTAAAACTACACATAATACAGGCATTGATTTTGACCATCTGCAACATTTGATATGACACACATATCTTAATGATAAAAATGTGTTGTTTCTGATGAGGACAAGACAGTGAAATGTTAAAACTTCACATAATACAGGCATTGATTTTGACCATCTGCAACATTTGATATGACACACATATCTTAATGATAAAAATGTGTTGTTTCTGATGAGGACAAGACAGTGAAATAAGTTAAAACTACACATAATACAGGCATTGATTTTGACCATCTGCAACATTTGATATGACACACATATCTTAATGATAAAAAACATGTTGTTTCTGATGAGGACAAGACAGTGAAATAAGTTAAAAACTACACATAATACAGGCATTGATTTTGACCATCTGCAACATTTGATATGACACACATATCTTAATGATAAAAATGTGTTGTTTCTGATGAGGACAAGACAGTGAAATAAGTTAAAACTACACATAATACAGGCATTGATTTTGACCATCTGCAACATTTGATATGACACACATATCTTAATGATAAAAATGTGTGGTTTCTGATGAGGACAAGACAGTGAAAAATGTTAAAACTTCACATAATACAGGCATTGATTTTGACCATCTGCAACATTTGATATGACACACATATCTTAATGATAAAAATGTGTTGTTTCTGATGAGGACAAGACAGTGAAATGTTAAAACTTCACATAATACAGGCATTGATTTTGACCATCTGCAACATTTGATATGACACACATATCTTAATGATAAAAATGTGTTGTTTCTGATGAGGACAAGACAGTGAAATAAGTTAAAACTTCACATAATACAGGCATTGATTTTGACCATCTGCAACATTTGATATGACACACATATCTTAATGATAAAAATGTGTTGTTTCTGATGAGGACAAGACATGTAAATAAGTTAAAACTACACATAATACAGGCATTGATTTTGACCATCTGCAACATTTGATATGACACACATATCTTAATGATAAAAATGTGTTGTTTCTGATGAGGACAAGACAGTGAAATGTTGAAACTTCACATAATACAGGCATTGATTTTGACCATCTGCAACATTTGATATGACACACATATCTTAATGATAAAAATGTGTTGTTTCTGATGAGGACAAGACAGTGAAATAAGTTAAAACTACACATAATACAGGCATTGATTTTGACCATCTGCAACATTTGATATGACACACATATCTTAATGATAAAAATGTGTTGTTTCTGATGAGGACAAGACAGTGAAATAAGTTAAAACTACACATAATACAGGCATTGATTTTGACCATCTGCAACATTTGATATGACATACATATCTTAATGATAAAAATGTGTTGTTTCTGATGAGGACAAGACAGTGAAATGTTAAAACTTCACATAATACAGGCATTGATTTTGACCATCTGCAACATTTGATATGACACACATATCTTAATGATAAAAATGTGTTGTTTCTGATGAGGACAAGACAGTGAAATAAGTTAAAACTACACATAATACAGGCATTGATTTTGACCATCTGCAACATTTGATATGACACACATATCTTAATGATAAAAATGTGTTGTTTCTGATGAGGACAAGACAGTGAAATAAGTTAAAACTACACATAATACAGGCATTGATTTTGACCATCTGCAACATTTGATATAACAAACATATCTTAATGATAAAAATGTGTTGTTTCTGATGAGGACAAGACAGTGAAATAAGTTAAAACTACACATAATACAGGCATTGATTTTGACCATCTGCAACATTTGATATGACACACATATCTTAATGATAAAAATGTGTTGTTTCTGATGAGGACAAGACAGTGAAATAAGTTAAAACTACACATAATACAGGCATTGATTTTGACCATCTGCAACATTTGATATGACACACATATCTTAATGATAAAAATGTGTTGTTTCTGATGAGGACAAGACAGTGAAATAAGTTAAAACTACACATAATACAGGCCCTGATTTTGACCATCTGCAACATTTGATATGACACACATATCTTAATGATAAAAATGTGTTGTTTCTGATGAGGACAAGACAGTGAAATAAGTTAAAACTACACATAATACAGGCATTGATTTTGACCATCTGCAACATTTGATATGACACACATATCTTAATGATAAAAATGTGTTGTTTCTGATGAGGACAAGACAGTGAAATAAGTTAAAACTACACATAATACAGGCATTGATTTTGACCATCTGCAACATTTGATATGACACACATATCTTAATGATAAAAATGTGTTGTTTCTGATGAGGACAAGACAGTGAAATAAGTTAAAACTACACATAATACAGGCATTGATTTTGACCATCTGCAACATTTGATATGACACACATATCTTAATGATAAAAATGTGTTGTTTCTGATGAGGACAAGACAGTGAAATAAGTTAAAACTACACATAATACAGGCATTGATTTTGACCATCTGCAACATTTGATATGACACACATATCTTAATGATAAAAATGTGTTGTTTCTGATGAGGACAAGACAGTGAAATAAGTTAAAACTACACATAATACAGGCATTGATTTTGACCATCTGCAACATTTGATATGACACACATATCTTAATGATAAAAATGTGTTGTTTCTGATGAGGACAAGACAGTGAAATGTTAAAACTTCACATAATACAGGCATTGATTTTGACCATCTGCAACATTTGATATGACACACATATCTTAATGATAAAAATGTGTTGTTTCTGATGAGGACAAGACAGTGAAATAAGTTAAAACTTCACATAATACAGGCATTGATTTTGACCATCTGCAACATTTGATATGACATACATATCTTAATGATAAAAATGTGTTGTTTCTGATGAGGACAAGACAGTGAAATGTTAAAACTTCACATAATACAGGCATTGATTTTGACCATCTGCAACATTTGATATGACACACATATCTTAATGATAAAAATGTGTTGTTTCTGATGAGGACAAGACAGTGAAATAAGTTAAAACTACACATAATACAGGCATTGATTTTGACCATCTGCAACATTTGATATGACATACATATCTTAATGATAAAAATGTGTTGTTTCTGATGAGGACAAAACAGTGAAATAAGTTAAAACTACACATAATACAGGCATTGATTATGACCATCTGCAACATTTGATATGACATACATATCTTAATGATAAAAATGTGTTGTTTCTGATGAGGACAAGACAGTGAAATGTTAAAACTACACATAATACAGGCATTGATTTTGACCATCTGCAACATTTGATATGACACACATATCTTAATGATAAAAAATGTGTTGTTTCTGATGAGGACAAGACAGTGAAATAAGTTAAAACTACACATAATACAGGCATTGATTTTGACCATCTGCAACATTTGATATGACACACATATCTTAATGATAAAAATGTGTTGTTTCTGATGAGGACAAGACAGTGAAATAAGTTAAAACTACACATAATACAGGCATTGATTTTGACCATCTGCAACATTTGATATGAAACACATATCTTAATGATAAAAATGTGTTGTTTCTGATGAGGACAAGACAGTGAAATAAGTTAAAACTACACATAATACAGGCATTGATTTTGACCATCTGCAACATTTGATATGACACACATATCTTAATGATAAAAATGTGTTGTTTCTGATGAGGACAAGACAGTGAAATAAGTTAAAACTACACATAATACAGGCATTGATTTTGACCATCTGCAACATTTGATATGACACACATATCTTAATGATAAAAATGTGTTGTTTCTGATGAGGACAAGACAGTGAAATAAGTTAAAACTACACATAATACAGGCACTGATTTTGACCATCTGCAACATTTGATATGACACACATATCTTAATGATAAAAATGTGTTGTTTCTGATGAGGACAAGACAGTGAAATAAGTTAAAACTACACATAATACAGGCATTGATTTTGACCATCTGCAACATTTGATATGACACACATATCTTAATGATAAAAATGTGTTGTTTCTGATGAGAACAAGACAGTGAAATAAGTTAAAACTACACATAATACAGGCACTGATTTTGACCATCTGCAACATTCGATATATGACACACAATATCTTAATGATAAAAATGTTGTTGTTTCTGATGAGGACAAGACTGTGAAATAAAGTTAAAACTTACACATAATACAGGCATTGATTTTGACCATCTGCAACATTTGATATGACACACATATCTTAATGATAAAAAACTGTGTTGTTTCTGATGAGGACAAGACAGTGAAATGTTGAAACTTCACATAATACAGGCACTGATTTTGACCATCTGCAACATTTGATATGACAGGCATTGATTTTGACCATCTGCAACATTTGATATGACATACATATCTTAATGATAAAAATGTGTTGTTTCTGATGAGGACAAGACAGTGAAATGTTAAAACTTCACATAATACAGGCACTGATTTTGACCATCTGCAACATTTGATATGACACACATATCTTAATGATAAAAATGTGTTGTTTCTGATGAGGACAAGACAGTGAAATAAGTTAAAACTACACATAATACAGGCATTGATTTTGACCATCTGCAACATTTGATATGACACACATATCTTAATGATAAAAATGTGTTGTTTCTGATGAGGACAAGACAGTGAAATAAGTTAAAACTACACATAATACAGGCATTGATTTTGAACATCTGCAAACATTTTTTGATATGGACAACCACATATCTTAATGATAAAAATGTGTTGTTTCTGATGAGGACAAGACAGTGAAATAAGTTAAAACTACACATAATACAGGCATTGATTTTGACCATCTGCAACATTTGATATGACACACATTTTTATCATTAAGATATGTGTGTCATATCAAATGTTGCAGATGGTCAAAATCAATGCCTGTATTATGTGTAGTTTTAACTTATTTCACTGTCTTGTCCTCATCAGAAACAACACATTTTTATCATTAAGATATGTATGTCATATCAAATGTTGCAGATGGTCAAAATCAATGCCTGTATTATGTGAAGTTTTAACATTTCACTGTCTTGTCCTCATCAGAAACAACACATTTTTATCATTAAGATATGTGTGTCATATCAAATGTTGCAGATGGTCAAAATCAATGCCTGTATTATGTGAAGTTTTAACATTTCACTGTCTTGTCCTCATCAGAAACAACACGTTTTTATCATTAAGATATGTGTGTCATATCAAATGTTGCAGATGGTCAAAATCAATGCCTGTATTATGTGTAGTTTTAACTTATTTCACTGTCTTGTCCTCATCAGAAACAACACATTTTTATCATTAAGATATGTATGTCATATCAAATGTTGCAGATGGTCAAAATCAATGCCTGTATTATGTGAAGTTTCAACATTTCACTGTCTTGTCCTCATCAGAAACAACACATTTTTATCATTAAGATATGTGTATCATATTAAATGTTGCAGATGGTCAAAATCAATGCCTGTATTATGTGAAGTTTTAACATTTCACTGTCTTGTCCTCATCAGAAACAACACGTTTTTATCATTAAGATATGTGTGTCATATCAAATGTTGCAGATGGTCAAAATCAATTCCTGTATTATGTGTAGTTTTAACTTATTTCACAGTCTTGTCCTCATCAGAAACAACACATTTTTATCATTAAGATATGTGTGTCATATCAAATGTTGCAGATGGTCAAAATCAGTGCCTGTATTATGTGTAGTTTTAACTTATTTCACTGTCTTGTCCTCATCAGAAACAACACATTTTTATCATTAAGATATGTGTGTCATATCAAATGTTGCAGATGGTCAAAATCAATGCCTGTATTATGTGTAGTTTTAACTTATTTCACTGTCTTGTCCTCATCAGAAACAACACGTTTTTATCATTAAGATATGTGTGTCATATCAAATGTTGCAGATGGTCAAAATCAATGCCTGTATTATGTGTAGTTTTAACTTATTTCACTGTCTTGTCCTCATCAGAAACCACACATTTTTATAATTAAGATATGTGTCTCATATCAAATGTTGCAGATGGTCAAAATCAATGCCTGTATTATGTGTAGTTTTAACTTATTTCACTGTCTTGTCCTCATCAGAAACAACACATTTTTATCATTAAGATATGTTTTTTATGTCAAATGTTGCAGATGGTCAAAATCAATGCCTGTATTATGTGTAGTTTTAACTTATTTCACTGTCTTGTCCTCATCAGAAACAACACGTTTTTATCATTAAGATATGTGTGTCATATCAAATGTTGCAGATGGTCAAAATCAATGCCTGTATTATGTGTAGTTTTAACTTATTTCACAGTCTTGTCCTCATCAGAAACAACACATTTTTATCATTAAGATATGTGTGTCATATCAAATGTTGCAGATGGTCAAAATCAATGCCTGTATTATGTGAAGTTTCAACATTTCACTGTCTTGTCCTCATCAGAAACAACACATTTTTATCATTAAGATATGTATGTCATATCAAATGTTGCAGATGGTCATAATCAATGCCTGTATTATGTGTAGTTTTAACTTATTTCACTGTTTTGTCCTCATCAGAAACCACACATTTTTATCATTAAAATATGTGTGTCATATCAAATGTTGCAGATGGTCAAAATCAATGCCTGTATTATGTGTAGTTTTAACTTATTTCACTGTCTTGTCCTCATCAGAAACAACACATTTTTATCATTAAGATATGTGTGTCATATCAAATGTTGCAGATGGTCAAAATCAGTGCCTGTATTATGTGAAGTTTTAACATTTCACTGTCTTGTCCTCATCAGAAACAACACATTTTTATCATTAAGATATGTATGTCATATCAAATGTTGCAGATGGTCAAAATCAATGCCTGTATTATGTGAAGTTTTAACATTTCACTGTCTTGTCCTCATCAGAAACAACACATTTTTATCATTAAGATATGTGTATAATATCAAATGTTGCAGATGGTCAAAATCAATGCCTGTATTATGTGAAGTTTTAACATTTCACTGTCTTGTCCTCATCAGAAACAACACATTTTTATCATTAAGATATGTGTGTCATATCAAATGTTGCAGATGGTCAAAATCAATGCCTGTATTATGTGAAGTTTTAAACATTACACTGTCTTGTCCTCATCAGAAACAACACATTTTTATCATTAAGATATGTGTATCATATCAAATGTTGCAGATGGTCAAAATCAATGCCTGTATTATGTGAAGTTTTAACATTTCACTGTCTTGTCCTCATCAGAAACAACACATTTTTATCATTAAGATATGTGTATCATATCAAATGTTGCAGATGGTCAAAATCAATGCCTGTATTATGTGAAGTTTTAACATTTCACTGTCTTGTCCTCATCAGAAACAACACGTTTTTATCATTAAGATATGTGTGTCATATCAAATGTTGCAGATGGTCAAAATCAATGCCTGTATTATGTGTAGTTTTAACTTATTTCACAGTCTTGTCCTCATCAGAAACAACACATTTTTATCATTAAGATATGTGTGTCATATCAAATGTTGCAGATGGTCAAAATCAGTGCCTGTATTATGTGTAGTTTTAACTTATTTCACTGTCTTGTCCTCATCAGAAAAACAACACATTTTTTTCATTATCATTAAGATATGTGTGTCATATCAAATGTTGCAGATGGTCAAAATCAGTGCCTGTATTATGTGTAGTTTTAACTTATTTCACTGTCTTGTCCTCATCAGAAACAACACATTTTTTATCATTAAGATATGTGTGTCATATCAAATGTTGCAGATGGTCAAAATCAATGCCTGTATTATGTGTAGTTTTAACTTATTTCACTGTCTTGTCCTCATCAGAAACAACACGTTTTTATCATTAAGATATGTGTGTCATATCAAATGTTGCAGATGGTCAAAATCAATGCCTGTATTATGTGTAGTTTTAACTTATTTCACTGTCTTGTCCTCATCAGAAACCACACATTTTTATCATTAAGATATGTGTGTCATATCAAATGTTGCAGATGGTCAGTATTATGTGTAGTTTTAACTTATTTCACTGTCTTGTCCTGATCAGAAACAACACATTTTTATCATTAAGATATGTTTTTTATATCAAATGTTGCAGATGGTCAAAATCAATGCCTGTATTATGTGTAGTTTTAACTTATTTCACTGTCTTGTCCTCATCAGAAACAACACGTTTTTATCATTAAGATATGTGTGTCATATCAAATGTTGCAGATGGTCAAAATCAATGCCTGTATTATGTGTAGTTTTAACTTATTTCACAGTCTTGTCCTCATCAGAAACAACACATTTTTATCATTAAGATATGTGTGTCATATCAAATGTTGCAGATGGTCAAAATCAATGCCTGTATTATGTGAAGTTTTAACATTTCACTGTCTTGTCCTCATCAGAAACAACACATTTTTATCATTAAGATATGTATGTCATATCAAATGTTGCAGATGGTCAAAATCAATGCCTGTATTATGTGTAGTTTTAACTTATTTCACTGTTTTGTCCTCATCAGAAACCACACATTTTTATCATTAAAATATGTGTGTCATATCAAATGTTGCAGATGGTCAAAATCAATGCCTGTATTATGTGTAGTTTTAACTTATTTCACTGTCTTGTCCTCATCAGAAACAACACATTTTTATCATTAAGATATGTGTGTCATATCAAATGTTGCAGATGGTCAAAATCAGTGCCTGTATTATGTGAAGTTTTAACATTTCACTGTCTTGTCCTCATCAGAAACAACACATTTTTATCATTAAGATATGTATGTCATATCAAATGTTGCAGATGGTCAAAATCAATGCCTGTATTATGTGAAGTTTTAACATTTCACTGTCTTGTCCTCATCAGAAACAACACATTTTTATCATTAAGATATGTGTATCATATCAAATGTTGCAGATGGTCAAAATCAATGCCTGTATTATGTGAAGTTTTAACATTTCACTGTCTTGTCCTCATCAGAAACAACACATTTTTATCATTAAGATATGTGTGTCATATCAAATGTTGCAGATGGTCAAAATCAGTGCCTGTATTATGTGAAGTTTTTAACATTTCACTGTCTTGTCCTCATCAGAAACAACACATTTTTATCATTAAGATATGTGTGTCATATCAAATGTTGCAGATGGTCAAAATCAGTGCCTGTATTATGTGAAGTTTTAACTTATTTCACTGTCTTGTCCTCATCAGAAACAACACATTTTTATCATTAAGATATGTGTGTCATATCAAATGTTGCAGATGGTCAAAATCAATGCCTGTATTATGTGTAGTTTTAACTTATTTCACTGTCTTGTCCTCATCAGAAACAACGCATTTTTATCATTAAGATATGTGTGTTATATCAAATGTTGCAGATGGTCAAAATCAATGCCTGTATTATGTGTAGTTTTAACTTATTTCACAGTCTTGTCCTCATCAGAAACAACACATTTTTATCATTAAGATATGTGTGTCATATCAAATGTTGCAGATGGTCAAAATCAATGCCTGTATTATGTGAAGTTTTAACATTTCACTATCTTGTCCTCATCAGAAACAACACATTTTTATCATTAAGATATGTGTGTCATATCAAATGTTGCAGATGGTCAAAATCAGTGCCTGTATTATGTGAAGTTTTAACATTTCACTGTCTTGTCCTCATCAGAAACAACACATTTTTATCATTAAGATATGTGTATCATATCAAATGTTGCAGATGGTCAAAATCAATGCCTGTATTATGTGAAGTTTTAACATTTCACTGTCTTGTCCTCATCAGAAACAACACATTTTTATCATTAAGATATGTGTGTCATATCAAATGTTGCAGATGGTCAAAATCAATGCCTGTATTATGTGTAGTTTTAACTTATTTCACTGTCTTGTCCTCATCAGAAACAACACATTTTTATCATTAAGATATGTTTTTTATGTCAAATGTTGCAGATGGTCAAAATCAATGCCTGTATTATGTGTAGTTTTAACTTATTTCACTGTCTTGTCCTCATCAGAAACAACACGTTTTTATCATTAAGATATGTGTGTCATATCAAATGTTGCAGATGGTCAAAATCAATGCCTGTATTATGTGTAGTTTTAACTTATTTCACAGTCTTGTCCTCATCAGAAACAACACATTTTTATCATTAAGATATGTGTGTCATATCAAATGTTGCAGATGGTCAAAATCAATGCCTGTATTATGTGAAGTTTCAACATTTCACTGTCTTGTCCTCATCAGAAACAACACATTTTTATCATTAAGATATGTATGTCATATCAAATGTTGCAGATGGTCATAATCAATGCCTGTATTATGTGTAGTTTTAACTTATTTCACTGTTTTGTCCTCATCAGAAACAACACATTTTTATCATTAAAATATGTGTGTCATATCAAATGTTGCAGATGGTCAAAATCAATGCCTGTATTATGTGTAGTTTTAACTTATTTCACTGTCTTGTCCTCATCAGAAACAACACATTTTTATCATTAAGATATGTGTGTCATATCAAATGTTGCAGATGGTCAAAATCAGTGCCTGTATTATGTGAAGTTTTAACATTTCACTGTCTTGTCCTCATCAGAAACAACACATTTTTATCATTAAGATATGTATGTCATATCAAATGTTGCAGATGGTCAAAATCAATGCCTGTATTATGTGAAGTTTTAACATTTCACTGTCTTGTCCTCATCAGAAACAACACATTTTTATCATTAAGATATGTGTATCATATCAAATGTTGCAGATGGTCAAAATCAATGCCTGTATTATGTGAAGTTTTAACATTTCACTGTCTTGTCCTCATCAGAAACAACACGTTTTTATCATTAAGATATGTGTGTCATATCAAATGTTGCAGATGGTCAAAATCAATGCCTGTATTATGTGTAGTTTTAACTTATTTCACAGTCTTGTCCTCATCAGAAACAACACATTTTTATCATTAAGATATGTGTGTCATATCAAATGTTGCAGATGGTCAAAATCAGTGCCTGTATTATGTGTAGTTTTAACTTATTTCACTGTCTTGTCCTCATCAGAAACAACACATTTTTATCATTAAGATATGTGTGTCATATCAAATGTTGCAGATGGTCAAAATCAATGCCTGTATTATGTGTAGTTTTAACTTATTTCACTGTCTTGTCCTCATCAGAAACAACACGTTTTTATCATTAAGATATGTGTGTCATATCAAATGTTGCAGATGGTCAAAATCAATGCCTGTATTATGTGTAGTTTTAACTTATTTCACTGTCTTGTCCTCATCAGAAACCACACATTTTTATCATTAAGATATGTGTGTCATATCAAATGTTGCAGATGGTCATAATCAATGCCTGTATTATGTGTAGTTTTAACTTATTTCACTGTCTTGTCCTGATCAGAAACAACACATTTTTATCATTAAGATATGTTTTTTATATCAAATGTTGCAGATGGTCAAAATCAATGCCTGTATTATGTGTAGTTTTAACTTATTTCACTGTCTTGTCCTCATCAGAAACAACACGTTTTTATCATTAAGATATGTGTGTCATATCAAATGTTGCAGATGGTCAAAATCAATGCCTGTATTATGTGTAGTTTTAACTTATTTCACTGTCTTGTCCTCATCAGAAACAACACATTTTTATCATTAAGATATGTATGTCATATCAAATGTTGCAGATGGTCAAAATCAATGCCTGTATTATGTGAAGTTTTAACATTTCACTGTCTTGTCCTCATCAGAAACAACACATTTTTATCATTAAGATATGTGTATCATATCAAATGTTGCAGATGGTCAAAATCAATGCCTGTATTATGTGAAGTTTTAACATTTCACTGTCTTGTCCTCATCAGAAACAACACATTTTTATCATTAAGATATGTGTGTCATATCAAATGTTGCAGATGGTCAAAATCAGTGCCTGTATTATGTGAAGTTTCAACATTTCACTGTCTTGTCCTCATCAGAAACAACACATTTTTATCATTAAGATATGTATGTCATATCAAATGTTGCAGATGGTCATAATCAATGCCTGTATTATGTGTAGTTTTAACTTATTTCACTGTTTTGTCCTCATCAGAAACAACACATTTTTATCATTAAAATATGTGTGTCATATCAAATGTTGCAGATGGTCAAAATCAATGCCTGTATTATGTGTAGTTTTAACTTATTTCACTGTCTTGTCCTCATCAGAAACAACACATTTTTATCATTAAGATATGTGTGTCATATCAAATGTTGCAGATGGTCAAAATCAGTGCCTGTATTATGTGAAGTTTTAACATTTCACTGTCTTGTCCTCATCAGAAACAACACATTTTTATCATTAAGATATGTATGTCATATCAAATGTTGCAGATGGTCAAAATCAATGCCTGTATTATGTGAAGTTTTAACATTTCACTGTCTTGTCCTCATCAGAAACAACACATTTTTATCATTAAGATATGTGTATCATATCAAATGTTGCAGATGGTCAAAATCAATGCCTGTATTATGTGAAGTTTTAACATTTCACTGTCTTGTCCTCATCAGAAACAACACGTTTTTATCATTAAGATATGTGTGTCATATCAAATGTTGCAGATGGTCAAAATCAATGCCTGTATTATGTGTAGTTTTAACTTATTTCACAGTCTTGTCCTCATCAGAAACAACACATTTTTATCATTAAGATATGTGTGTCATATCAAATGTTGCAGATGGTCAAAATCAATGCCTGTATTATGTGTAGTTTTAACTTATTTCACAGTCTTGTCCTCATCAGAAACAACACATTTTTATCATTAAGATATGTGTGTCATATCAAATGTTGCAGATGGTCAAAATCAATGCCTTTAATATGTGAAGTTTCAACATTTCACTGTCTTGTCCTCATCAGAAACAACACATTTTTATCATTAAGATATGTATGTCATATCAAATGTTGCAGATGGTCATAATCAATGCCTGTATTATGTGTAGTTTTAACTTATTTCACTGTTTTGTCCTCATCAGAAACCACACATTTTTATCATTAAAATATGTGTGTCATATCAAATGTTGCAGATGGTCAAAATCAATGCCTGTATTATGTGTAGTTTTAACTTATTTCACTGTCTTGTCCTCATCAGAAACAACACATTTTTATCATTAAGATATGTTTTTTATATCAAATGTTGCAGATGGTCAAAATCAATGCCTGTATTATGTGTAGTTTTAACTTATTTCACTGTCTTGTCCTCATCAGAAACAACACGTTTTTATCATTAAGATATGTGTGTCATATCAAATGTTGCAGATGGTCAAAATCAATGCCTGTATTATGTGTAGTTTTAACTTATTTCACAGTCTTGTCCTCATCAGAAACAACACATTTTTATCATTAAGATATGTGTGTCATATCAAATGTTGCAGATGGTCAAAATCAATGCCTTTAATATGTGAAGTTTCAACATTTCACTGTCTTGTCCTCATCAGAAACAACACATTTTTATCATTAAGATATGTATGTCATATCAAATGTTGCAGATGGTCATAATCAATGCCTGTATTATGTGTAGTTTTAACTTATTTCACTGTTTTGTCCTCATCAGAAACCACACATTTTTATCATTAAAATATGTGTGTCATATCAAATGTTGCAGATGGTCAAAATCAATGCCTGTATTATGTGTAGTTTTAACTTATTTCACTGTCTTGTCCTCATCAGAAACAACACATTTTTATCATTAAGATATGTGTGTCATATCAAATGTTGCAGATGGTCAAAATCAGTGCCTGTATTATGTGAAGTTTTAACATTTCACTGTCTTGTCCTCATCAGAAACAACACATTTTTATCATTAAGATATGTATGTCATATCAAATGTTGCAGATGGTCAAAATCAATGCCTGTATTATGTGAAGTTTTAACATTTCACTGTCTTGTCCACATCAGAAACAACACATTTTTATCATTAAGATATGTGTATCATATCAAATGTTGCAGATGGTCAAAATCAATGCCTGTATTATGTGAAGTTTTAACATTTCACTGTCTTGTCCTCATCAGAAACAACACATTTTTATCATTAAGATATGTGTGTCATATCAAATGTTGCAGATGGTCAAAATCAGTGCCTGTATTATGTGAAGTTTTAACATTTCACTGTCTTGTCCTCATCAGAAACAACACATTTTTATCATTAAGATATGTGTGTCATATCAAATGTTGCAGATGGTCAAAATCAGTGCCTGTATTATGTGAAGTTTTAACTTATTTCACTGTCTTGTCCTCATCAGAAACAACACATTTTTATCATTAAGATATGTGTGTCATATCAAATGTTGCAGATGGTCAAAATCAATGCCTGTATTATGTGTAGTTTTAACTTATTTCACTGTCTTGTCCTCATCAGAAACAACGCATTTTTATCATTAAGATATGTGTGTTATATCAAATGTTGCAGATGGTCAAAATCAATGCCTGTATTATGTGTAGTTTTAACTTATTTCACAGTCTTGTCCTCATCAGAAACAACACGTTTTTATCATTAAGATATGTGTGTCATATCAAATGTTGCAGATGGTCAAAATCAATGCCTGTATTATGTGAAGTTTTAACATTTCACTGTCTTGTCCTCATCAGAAACAACACATTTTTATCATTAAGATATGTGTGTCATATCAAATGTTGCAGATGGTCAAAATCAGTGCCTGTATTATGTGAAGTTTTAACATTTCACTGTCTTGTCCTCATCAGAAACAACACATTTTTATCATTAAGATATGTGTATCATATCAAATGTTGCAGATGGTCAAAATCAATGCCTGTATTATGTGAAGTTTTAACATTTCACTGTCTTGTCCTCATCAGAAACAACACATTTTTATCATTAAGATATGTGTGTCATATCAAATGTTGCAGATGGTCAAAATCAGTGCCTGTATTATGTGAAGTTTTAACATTTCACTGTCTTGTCCTCATCAGAAACAACACATTTTTATCATTAAGATATGTAAAAAAAAAAAAGGTAAAGGAACCCGTTACACGCCCATTGAGGCATATTGGGAATATGGTGTTAGGCCCATATTATCTTGACCGTCGGCACACGAGGGGTGATGTGGTCGGCATCACGCCGGCCGCCTTAACCTTCCCAGAGTAGCTCTGGTACCCATTTGGGGCTGGGTCGACCCAGGAGCCGTTTGTGGCCTAAAAATTTTCCGCCTCATCTGGGGATCGAACCATAGACCACTGCGCTAGGAAGCCAGTGCACTAACCACTATGCTACCGCGGATTAAGATATGTGTGTCATATCAAATGTTGCAGATGGTCAAAATCAATGCCTGTATTATGTGTAGTTTTAACTTATTTCACTGTCTTGTCCTCATCAGAAACAACACATTTTTATCATTAAGATATGTGTGTTATATCAAATGTTGCAGATGGTCAAAATCAATGCCTGTATTATGTGTAGTTTTAACTTATTTCACTGTCTTGTCCTCATCAGAAACAACACGTTTTTATCATTAAGATATGTGTGTCATATCAAATGTTGCAGATGGTCAAAATCAATGCCTGTATTATGTGTAGTTTTAACTTATTTCACAGTCTTGTCCTCATCAGAAACAACACATTTTTATCATTAAGATATGTGTGTCATATCAAATGTTGCAGATGGTCAAAATCAGTGCCTGTATTATGTGTAGTTTTAACTTATTTCACTGTCTTGTCCTCATCAGAAACAACACATTTTTATCATTAAGATATGTGTGTCATATCAAATGTTCATTCATTCATAACCCTCCACTCCCAAAGGAGCATAGGCCTTCAACAAACACATGCCAAGTCCTCCTGTCACGTGCCATCATCTCAAGTTCTTTCCATGTTCTCCTCATCATTTTCACCTCTGTTCCCAACTCTCTTCTCCATGTACTTCTTGGTCTTCCTCTGCCTCTCTTGCCCTGGGGGTTCCAGAACAAGGACTGCCTTGTAATGCTATCAACAGGTTTCCTCAGTGTGTGTCCTATCCATCGCCATCGTCTTCTTCTCATCTCTTGTTCCACTGGCACTTGTCCAGTTCTTGTCATCAGTTCCACATTGGTAACCTTGTCATACCATTTTAATCCCTCTATTCTACGCAAGCACCCATTTATGAAAGTCTGTAGCTTTTTGGTTGTTGTCTTTGTTGTTCTCTATGTCTCCGAGCCATACAATAGGACTGACTTCACATTTGAGTTGAAGATTCTTATTTTCGT
The DNA here is from genome assembly GCA_024509875.1 of Oreohelix idahoensis. NCBI lineage: Eukaryota > Metazoa > Mollusca > Gastropoda > Stylommatophora > Oreohelicidae > Oreohelix > Oreohelix idahoensis. The sequence goes on from JAMPIV010001483.1 coordinate 1,498,521, forward strand.
GTTGGATCCTATTTCTCTTGATCTCCATATATTTCCCAATGCAATGAAAGCTCCTCTCTTGCTTTTTGTATTCTTATTTTGATATCGCTGTCTGTCCCTCCAACTTTGTCTATATTACTGCCAAGATATGTGTATGATTCTACATCTTGTATTGGCGTTTCTTCAAGTTCAACCCTGTTTTCATTACCTGCATTTATTCTCATTATTTTTGTCTTTTCCCTGTGTATTTTCAGACCCAATTGCTGTGACCTCTCATCGAGTGTTTTCAATTTGTCCTGCATCTGATTACGGTTATGGGACAGGAGAGCCAAATCATCAGCAAAATCCAGATCATCCAACTGCTTAGTCAGAGTCCACTGGATTCCATTTCTGTTGTGTGTTGTCGATGATCTCATAACCCAATCTATTGCCAGCAAGAAAAGAAATGGAGACAAGAGGCATCCCTGTCGCACTCCTGTTCTTATCCCAAATGGTTCTGTAAGCTGTCCTTCATGAAGAACTCTGCACGTCATGTCTTCATAGGTTTTCTTTATTAAATTAATGATTTTCAGGGGAACTCCATAATGCCTCATCAATTTCCAAAGTGATTCTCTGTCCACACTGTCAAATGCTTTTTCGTAGTCCACAAATCCGATGTATAGTGGTGAATTCCATTCCAGACTTTGTTCAACTATTATTCTCAAAGTGGCTATCTGGTCTGTACATGATCTGTTTTGTCGAAAACCTGCTTGTTCATCTCTCAATTTCTTGTCTATGGACTCCTTTAATCTCTCAAGGATAATCCTGTTCAATACCTTTCCTGGCACTGATAGTAACATTATTCCTCTATAATTTGTGCACTCTTGTAGATTTCCCTTCTTAGGCAACTTAACCAGATATCCTTCCTTCCATTCTGCTGGTATCTCTTCTTTTTCCCAGACTTTACCAAGTAATTTATATAACATCTCTGTAGCCGTGTCGATATCTGCTTTGATGGCCTCTGCTGGAATGCTATCAGGTCCAGACGCTTTTCCATCTCTTAGAAGCTTTATGGCTTTCTTTATTTCTTCCTTCGTTGGTCTTTCACCGTTAATTTGTAGCTCTTCTTCTGCTGGCTGGATGTCCGGCGGGTTTTGTGGAGCTGGTCTATTGAGAAGGTCCCCAAAATATTCTGTCCACCTCTTCATTTGCTCTTGTATATTGCTGAGCAGTTTCCCATTCTTATCTTTTATGAGGCAACTTGTTTGCTTGTATTTCCCTGTTAGCTTCTTTGTGCTGCTATACAGTTCTCTCATATTTCCTTTGGCTGCAGCATCTTCTGCCTCTCTTGCCAACTCCTCAATATACTTCCTCTTGTCTCTTTTGATACTTCTTTTTACTTCTTTGTTTGCTTCTGTGTACACTTCTTGAGCCTTGGCTTTGGAACTTCTGGTTTTGCTTGTGTTTAACTCTGCTTTCTTGTTTTTTCTATCTTTTATCTTATTGATGGTTTCTGTTGTTATCCATGCTTTTTGTTGTCTTTCCCTTTTCCCCAGTATTTCTTCACATGTCTCCTTCCATACCGTTTTGACCTGCTGCCAATAGTCTTCTGTATTCTCTACATCTTCCAACTGTTGGAGCACTTGGAATTTGTTGGATACTGTGACCGCAAATTTGTCTCTTGTTTCTTGATTTCTTAGCTGTCCTACATTAAACTGTTATCTATAATTTTGCATTGTTGCATATCTCTTGAGTTTCATTTTTACTTTGGCTATCAGAAGATGGTGATCTGATGCCACATCTGCTCCTCTATATACCTTTACATCCTGCAATGATGATCTAAACTTCTTCTTTATGCATATATGATCGATCTGATTTTCTGTTCTATGGTCTGGTGATATCCATGTTGCCTTGTGTATTCTCTTATGTGGAAACATGCTTCCTCCTATAGCCAGTTGATTTGAAGCACAGAAGTTTGCGAATAGTTCTCCATTTTCATTCATTACTCCTAGCCCATGTTTTCCCATGACTTCTTCAAATCCAGTATTGACTGTACCTATCTTTGCATTCATGTCACCCATCAAAATTGTGATGTCTCTTCTTTTTACTTTATCCATAATTTCCTGTAGTTTAGTATAAAATGCTTCTTTCACAGACTCTTCTTTGTCATTAGTTGGTGCATAACATTGGATGACATTGACATGAATTTTCTTTTTAGCTGTTTTGAAAATAGCTGTTATTATTCTGGGTCCCACAGCTTCCCATTCAATGAGTGCTTTCTGTGCTTCTTTAGATAACATAAGAGCTACCCCTTCACTGTGGTGTGAACTTTCGTCTTCGTGTCCTGAGGACAGCACCAATTCACCTGTGATGAGTTCTTCCTGTCTACCCCCTTCCACTTTGTTTCACACATTCCCAGAACCTCGATTTTGTATTCCCTCATTTCTGCTGCTACTTGTGCCACTTTCCCTTGTTCGTTCAATGTCCGAACATTCCAGGTGCCAAATCTGGAAGTTCTCCTAGAAGATAGAAGGTTAGTCAGCAACACAGACTCCTTTCGGCTTTCTCTGTGTTGCATCATACGCCTCCCCGCGAGAGGACCTTCCCCTGTCTTGGATGGCTGTGTTTTATTTTCTTTATTTGACTTGTCCATATTTGTTGAAGTTTTTTGTGGTTTAAATTTTTTTTACAGGATGGGGTAACCGGCCCCATGCCCAACCCTCCTTAGTCGCCTTCTACGACATGCTTGGCAGGGGACAGTGTTACTATTCTTTGCTCCCCTTTCGGGCCCCGGTAACACACGGGTGCATATCAAATGTTGCAGATGGTCAAAATCAGTGCCTGTATTATGTGTAGTTTTAACTTATTTCACTGTCTTGTCCTCATCAGAAACAACACATTTTTATCATTAAGATATGTGTGTCATATCAAATGTTGCAGATGGTCAAAATCAATGCCTGTATTATGTGTAGTTTTAACTTATTTCACTGTCTTGTCCTCATCAGAAACAACACATTTTTATCATTAAGATATGTGTGTCATATCAAATGTTGCAGATGGTCAAAATCAATGCCTGTATTATGTGTAGTTTTAACTTATTTCACTGTCTTTTCCTCATCAGAAACAACACATTTTTATCATTAAGATATGTGTGTCATATCAAATGTTGCAGATGGTCAAAATCAATGCTTGTATTATGTGTAGTTTTAACTTATTTCACTGTCTTGTCCTCATCAGAAACAACACATTTTTATCATTAAGATATGTTTTTTATATCAAATGTTGCAGATGGTCAAAATCAATGCCTGTATTATGTGTAGTTTTAACTTATTTCACTGTCTTGTCCTCATCAGAAACAACACGTTTTTATCATTAAAATATGTGTGTCATATCAAATGTTGCAGATGGTCAAAATCAATGCCTGTATTATGTGTAGTTTTAACTTATTTCACAGTCTTGTCCTCATCAGAAACAACACATTTTTATCATTAAGATATGTGTGTCATATCAAATGTTGCAGATGGTCAAAATCAATGCCTGTATTATGTGAAGTTTCAACATTTCACTGTCTTGTCCTCATCAGAAACAACACATTTTTATCATTAAGATATGTATGTCATATCAAATGTTGCAGATGGTCAAAATCAATGCCTGTATTATTTGTAGTTTTAAGATTTCACAGTCTTGTCCTCATCAGAAACAACACATTTTTATCATTAAGATATGTGTGTCATATCAAATGTTGCAGATGGTCAAAATCAATGCCTGTATTATGTGAAGTTTCAACATTTCACTGTCTTGTCCTCATCAGAAACAACACATTTTTATCATTAAGATATGTGTGTCATATCAAATGTTGCAGATGGTCAAAATCAATGCCTGTATTATGTGTAGTTTTAACTTATTTCACTGTCTTGTCCTCATCAGAAACAACACATTTTTATCATTAAGATATGTGTGTCATATCAAATGTTGCAGATGGTCAAAATCAATGCCTGTATTATGTGTAGTTTTAACTTATTTCACTGTCTTGTCCTCATCAGAAACAACACGTTTTTATCATTAAGATATGTGTGTCATATCAAATGTTGCAGATGGTCAAAATCAATGCCTGTATTATGTGTAGTTTTAACTTATTTCACTGTCTTGTCCTCATCAGAAACAACACATTTTTATCATTAAGATATGTGTGTCATATCAAATGTTGCAGATGGTCAAAATCAATGCCTGTATTATGTGTAGTTTTAACTTATTTCACTGTCTTGTCCTCATCAGAAACAACACATTTTTATCATTAAGATATGTGTGTCATATCAAATGTTGCAGATGGTCAAAATCAATGCCTGTATTATGTGTAGTTTTAACTTATTTCACTGTCTTGTCCTCATCAGAAACAACACGTTTTTATCATTAAGATATGTGTGTCATATCAAATGTTGCAGATGGTCAAAATCAATGCCTGTATTATGTGTAGTTTTAACTTATTTCACTGTCTTGTCCTCATCAGAAACAACACATTTTTATCATTAAGATATGTGTGTCATATCAAATGTTGCAGATGGTCAAAATCAATGCCTGTATTATGTGTAGTTTTAACTTATTTCACTGTCTTGTCCTCATCAGAAACAACACATTTTTATCATTAAGATATGTGTGTCATATCAAATGTTGCAGATGGTCAAAATCAATGCCTGTATTATGTGAAGTTTCAACATTTCACTGTCTTGTCCTCATCAGAAACAACACATTTTTATCATTAAGATATGTATGTCATATCAAATGTTGCAGATGGTCAAAATCAGTGCCTGTATTATGTGTAGTTTTAACATTTCACAGTCTTGTCCTCATCAGAAACAACACATTTTTATCATTAAGATATGTGTGTCATATCAAATGTTGCAGATGGTCAAAATCAATGCCTGTATTATGTGAAGTTTCAACATTTCACTATCTTGTCCTCATCAGAAACAACACATTTTTATTATTAAGATATGTGTGTCATATCAAATGTTGCAGATGGTCAAAATCAATGCCTGTATTATGTGTAGTTTTAACTTATTTCACTGTCTTGTCCTCATCAGAAACAACACATTTTTATCATTAAGATATGTGTGTCATATCAAATGTTGCAGATGGTCAAAATCAATGCCTGTATTATGTGAAGTTTCAACATTTCACTGTCTTGTCCTCATCAGAAACAACACATTTTTATCATTAAGATATGTATGTCATATCAAATGTTGCAGATGGTCAAAATCAATGCCTGTATTATGTGAAGTTTTAACATTTCACTGTCTTGTCCTCATCAGAAACAACACATTTTTATCATTAAGATATGTGTGTCATATCAAATGTTGCAGATGGTCAAAATCAATGCCTGTATTATGTGTAGTTTTAACTTATTTCACAGTCTTGTCCTCATCAGAAACAACACATTTTTATCATTAAGATATGTGTGTCATATCAAATGTTGCAGATGGTCAAAATCAGTGCCTGTATTATGTGTAGTTTTAACTTATTTCACTGTCTTGTCCTCATCAGAAACAACACATTTTTATCATTAAGATATGTGTGTCATATCAAATGTTGCAGATGGTCAAAATCAATGCCTGTATTATGTGAAGTTTTAATATTTCACTGTCTTGTCCTCATCAGAAACAACACATTTTTATCATTAAGATATGTGTGTCATATCAAATGTTGCAGATGGTCAAAATCAATGCCTGTATTATGTGTAGTTTTAACTTATTTCACTGTCTTGTCCTCATCAGAAACAACACATTTTTATCATTAAGATATGTGTGTCATATCAAATGTTGCAGATGGTCAAAATCAGTGCCTGTATTATGTGTAGTTTTAACTTATTTCACTGTCTTGTCCTCATCAGAAACAACACATTTTTATCATTAAGATATGTGTGTCATATCAAATGTTGCAGATGGTCAAAATCAATGCCTGTATTATGTGAAGTTTTAATATTTCACTGTCTTGTCCTCATCAGAAACAACACATTTTTATCATTAAGATATGTGTGTCATATCAAATGTTGCAGATGGTCAAAATCAATGCCTGTATTATGTGTAGTTTTAACTTATTTCACAGTCTTGTCCTCATCAGAAACAACACATTTTTATCATTAAGATATGTGTGTCATATCAAATGTTGCAGATGGTCAAAATCAGTGCCTGTATTATGTGTAGTTTTAACTTATTTCACTGTCTTGTCCTCATCAGAAACAACACATTTTTATCATTAAGATATGTGTGTCATATCAAATGTTGCAGATGGTCAAAATCAATGCCTGTATTATGTGAAGTTTTAATATTTCACTGTCTTGTCCTAATCAGAAACAACACATTTTTATCATTAAGATATGTGTGTCATATCAAATGTTGCAGATGGTCAAAATCAATGCCTGTATTATGTGTAGTTTTAACTTATTTCACTGTCTTGTCCTCATCAGAAACAACACATTTTTATCATTAAGATATGTGTGTCATATCAAATGTTGCAGATGGTCAAAATCAATGCCTGTATTATGTGTAGTTTTAACTTATTTCACTGTCTTGTCCTCATCAGAAACAACACATTTTTATCATTAAGATATGTGTGTCATATCAAATGTTGCAGATGGTCAAAATCAGTGCCTGTATTATGTGAAGTTTTAACATTTCACTGTCTTGTCCTCATCAGAAACAACACATTTTTATCATTAAGATATGTATGTCATATCAAATGTTGCAGATGGTCAAAATCAATGCCTGTATTATGTGAAGTTTTAACATTTCACTGTCTTGTCCTCATCAGAAACAACACATTTTTATCATTAAGATATGTGTATCATATCAAATGTTGCAGATGGTCAAAATCAATGCCTGTATTATGTGAAGTTTTAACATTTCACTGTCTTGTCCTCATCAGAAACAACACGTTTTTATCATTAAGATATGTGTGTCATATCAAATGTTGCAGATGGTCAAAATCAATGCCTGTATTATGTGTAGTTTTAACTTATTTCACAGTCTTGTCCTCATCAGAAACAATACATTTTTATCATTAAGATATGTGTGCATACATGCCACACCTCAGACATGAAAAACCTGTACAACAAATCCAAAAACCCTGTACAGAGACCCGCAAAACCTGTACAGACTGAAAAACGTAACATTTAGAGTCAATAATGCCAAATATATTCAAGCTGAAAATGGTTTTGCAATCATACTGGACATGTCACTGTGCCTTTTTAATCAAATGTCAAAACAATGCTTTAAAACCTAAACAACAAGAGTTAGAATTTATTTTGTACCATTAAATTGTAGTAAATCAAATGTGTGAATGTATCAATTTAGCCTATTTCTGCACAAAAAAAAAATACAAATGTGGAAATGAAAAACAACACAGTTTGGGTCATTGTATGTGGAGGTGCCTTATAAAAGTATAGATCTACCAGAACAGTAATAATGCCTTATTATGGGTTTTAATGAATCTTAAATCACAAACCATATTGCCAATATATGCGATAATCATGGACGATATCAAAAATAATTAAAAGTTTTAATTTCACTTTTTTAAAGCTAGCAGAAACAAATATTTTGGCGCAATTATTATATATTCTCTACCAACTTCAAAAATGTTGGAATAGCCGTTAACCCATACGAATTCAATGTTAGTGTCAATCAAACTTATTGATAGTAATTAATTATTTAATAAGAAGAACAACCAACAACAATGGAAATCAGTAGATGATGATCTCCCAAGGCAAAATCAACGAAGAAAGGTTCTTTTTTAAAAATCAACGAAATATAAAACTATTATCAGTAACTGGAAAACTTTTCTCTGCCTGGTTAAGAATGCAAATTTGCCTTGCTTTTGACGAAAAAGATCATTTTTTCAGTTTTCATAATTTGGTCATTCGGAAAAAATCATCGCCGTATTGCTCCGCATGTATATTCACGTAAGAACAATTATAGAATTTCGGGTTAACCCTAAAAACTGTAACCCTAATCCTAACACTAATTGGTATCGAAAATACATGCAGAGCATTCGGCGACCGTCATTCCGATATTAGGCCTACCCATAATTTGTTTTGTATTATTATTCAAATTTACATTTCTTACGCACTTTCTACCGTAAACCTAACCTCAACCTTAATCTAAATGGTATGAAAATACAAATGCACATACTCGACGGCAATAAAGGTATCAGATTACCAGAATCTCAGTAAAAATCAAGTTTCATGTAATCATTCAGTTGAATCCTTTCCTCATCAGAAACATAAATTTTCGTTATCATTCCACAAAAATGTTATAAATGTTTGGCGGTATGGCAGCGTCCATGTTTGTAACTTTCGCTTTTGTAAAATCACTATTATCAGTTCTACCGTATTCGCTAGCAGTAAAATATTTTGTTCGTTTCAAGCTTAGTGGCCAGATTTTTCAATGCTGAATCCGATTATGCCCAGCAATTGCCGATACGATTGTAAACAGAAGAGTTCTGGTGCTTTTAAAATAGGACGTACGTTTTATAGGTGTATGGGAACGAGGTATCGCACTACTTCCGTGACGTACTCGGTACAGCACAGCGACAAAAATTGTCAAGATTTATGCCGTATGGCGTACGTCATAATGGTGCTGAAAGGGTTAATAATTAGGCGAAAAACCCGTACAGACCCGTGTACGGCCCGTACACATCTGAAAACGCAAACACCCCGTACAGATTATGGGTAAACCTTTAAGTGTGGCATGTATGTGTGTGTCATATCAAATGTTGCAGATGGTCAAAATCAGTGCCTGTATTATGTGTAGTTTTAACTTATTTCACTGTCTTGTCCTCATCAGAAACAACACATTTTTATCATTAAGATATGTGTGTCATATCAAATGTTGCAGATGGTCAAAATCAATGCCTGTATTATGTGTAGTTTTAACTTATTTCACAGTCTTGTCCTCATCAGAAACAACACATTTTTATCATTAAGATATGTGTGTCATATCAAATGTTGCAGATGGTCAAAATCAGTGCCTGTATTATGTGTAGTTTTAACTTATTTCACTGTCTTGTCCTCATCAGAAACAACACATTTTTTTATCATTAAGATATGTGTGTCATATCAAATGTTGCAGATGGTCAAAATCAATGCCTGTATTATGTGTAGTTTTAACTTATTTCACTGTCTTGTCCTCATCAGAAACCACACATTTTTATCATTAAGATATGTGTGTCATATCAAATGTTGCAGATGGTCAAAATCAATGCCTGTATTATGTGTAGTTTTAACTTATTTCACTGTCTTGTCCTCATCAGAAACAACACATTTTTATCATTAAGATATGTTTTTGTTCATATCAAGTGTTGCAGATGGTCAAAATCAATGCCTGTATTATGTGTAGTTTTAACTTATTTCACTGTCTTGTCCTCATCAGAAACAATTTTTTTTATCATTAAGATATGTGTGTCATATCAAATGTTGCAGATGGTCAAAATCAATGCCTGTATTATGTGTAGTTTTAACTTATTTCACAGTCTTGTCCTCATCAGAAACAACACATTTTTATCATTAAGATATGTGTGTCATATCAAATGTTGCAGATGGTCAAAATCAATGCCTGTATTATGTGAAGTTTTAACATTTCACTGTCTTGTCCTCATCAGAAACAACACATTTTTATCATTAAGATATGTGTGTCATATCAAATGTTGCAGATGGTCAAAATCAATGCCTGTATTATGTGTAGTTTTAACTTATTTCACTGTCTTGTCCTCATCAGAAACAACACATTTTTATCATAAAGATGTGTGTCATATCAAATGTTGCAGATGGTCAAAATCAATGCCTGTATTATGTGTAGTTTTAACTTATTTCACTGTCTTGTCCTCATCAGAAACAACACATTTTTATCATTAAGATATGTATGTCATATCAAATGTTGCAGATGGTCAAAATCAATGCCTGTATTATGTGAAGTTTTAACATTTCACTGTCTTGTCCTCATCAGAAACAACACATTTTTATCATTAAGATATGTGTGTCATATCAAATGTTGCAGATGGTCAAAATCAATGCCTGTATTATGTGTAGTTTTAACTTATTTCACTGTCTTGTCCTCATCAGAAACAACACATTTTTATCATTAAGATATGTGTGTCATATCAAATGTTGCAGATGGTCAAAATCAGTGCCTGTATTATGTGAAGTTTTAACATTTCACTGTCTTGTCCTCATCAGAAACAACACATTTTTATCATTAAGATATGTATGTCATATCAAATGTTGCAGATGGTCAAAATCAATGCCTGTATTATGTGAAGTTTTAACATTTCACTGTCTTGTCCTCATCAGAAACAACACATTTTTATCATTAAGATATGTGTATCATATCAAATGTTGCAGATGGTCAAAATCAATGCCTGTATTATGTGAAGTTTTAACATTTCACTGTCTTGTCCTCATCAGAAACAACACATTTTTATCATTAAGATATGTGTGTCATATCAAATGTTGCAGATGGTCAAAATCAATGCCTGTATTATGTGTAGTTTTAACTTATTTCACAGTCTTGTCCTCATCAGAAACAACACATTTTTATCATTAAGATATGTGTGTCATATCAAATGTTGCAGATGGTCAAAATCAATGCCTGTATTATGTGTAGTTTTAACTTATTTCACTGTCTTGTCCTCATCAGAAACAACACATTTTATCATTAAGATATGTGTGTCATATCAAATGTTGCAGATGGTCAAAATCAATGCCTGTATTATGTGTAGTTTTAACTTATTTCACTGTCTTGTCCTCATCAGAAACAACACATTTTTATCATTAAGATATGTGTGTCATATCAAATGTTGCAGATGGTCAAAATCAATGCCTGTATTATGTGTAGTTTTAACTTATTTCACTGTCTTGTCCTCATCAGAAACAACACATTTTTATCATTAAGATATGTGTGTCATATCAAATGTTGCAGATGGTCAAAATCAATGCCTGTATTATGTGTAGTTTTAACTTATTTCACTGTCTTGTCCTCATCAGAAACAACACATTTTTATCATTAAGATATGTGTGTCATATCAAATGTTGCAGATGGTCAAAATCAATGCCTGTATTATGTGTAGTTTTAACTTATTTCACTGTCTTGTCCTCATCAGAAAACAACACATTTTTTATCATTAAGATATGTGTGTCATATCAAAATGTTGCAGATGGTCAAAATCAATGCCTGTATTATGTGTAGTTTTAACTTATTTCACTGTCTTGTCCCCAACGGATACAATACCTTTTTTATCATTAAGATATGTGTGTCATATCAAATGTTGCAGATGGTCAAAATCAATGCCTGTATTATGTGTAGTTTTAACTTATTTCACTGTCTTGTCCTCATCAGAAACAACACATTTTTATCATTAAGATATGTGTGTCATATCAAATGTTGCAGATGGTCAAAATCAATGCCTGTATTATGTGAAGTTTTAACATTTCACTGTCTTGTCCTCATCAGAAACAACACATTTTTATCATTAAGATATGTGTGTCATATCAAATGTTGCAGATGGTCAAAATCAATGCCTGTATTATGTGTAGTTTTAACTTATTTCACTGTCTTGTCCTCATCAGAAACAACACATTTTTATCATTAAGATATGTGTGTCATATCAAATGTTGCAGATGGTCAAAATCAATGCCTGTATTATGTGTAGTTTTAACTTATTTCACTGTCTTGTCCTCATCAGAAACAACACATTTTTATCATTAAGATATGTGTTGTCATATCAAATGTTTCACATACTCAAAACCAATGCCTGTATTATGTGTAGTTTTAACTGTTTTCACTGTCTTGTCCTCATCAGAAACAACACATTTTTATCATTAAGATATGTGTGTCATATCAAATGTTGCAGATGGTCAAAATCAATGCCTGTATTATGTGTAGTTTTAACTTATTTCACAGTCTTGTCCTCATCAGAAACAACACATTTTTATCATTAAGATATGTGTGTCATATCAAATGTTGCAGATGGTCAAAATCAATGCCTGTATTATGTGAAGTTTCAACATTTCACTGTCTTGTCCTCATCAGAAACAACACATTTTTATCATTAAGATATGTATGTCATATCAAATGTTGCAGATGGTCAAAATCAATGCCTGTATTATGTGTAGTTTTAACTTATTTCACTGTCTTGTCCTCATCAGAAACAACACATTTTTATCATTAAGATATGTGTGTCATATCAAATGTTGCAGATGGTCAAAATCAATGCCTGTATTATGTGTAGTTTTAACTTATTTCACTGTCTTGTCCTCATCAGAAACAACACATTTTTATCATTAAGATATGTGTGTCATATCAAATGTTGCAGATGGTCAAAATCAATGCCTGTATTATGTGAAGTTTTAACTTATTTCACTGTCTTGTCCTCATCAGAAACAACACATTTTTATCATTAAGATATGTGTGTCATATCAAATGTTGCAGATGGTCAAAATCAATGCCTGTATTATGTGTAGTTTTAACTTATTTCACTGTCTTGTCCTCATCAGAAACAACACATTTTTATCATTAAGATATGTGTGTCATATCAAATGTTGCAGATGGTCAAAATCAATGCCTGTATTATGTGATGTTTTACACATTTCACTGTCTTGTCCTCATCAGAAACAACACATTTTTATCATTAAGATATGTATGTCATATCAAATGTTGCAGATGGTCAAAATCAATGCCTGTATTATGTGAAGTTTTAACATTTCACTGTCTTGTCCTCATCAGAAACAACACATTTTTATCATTAAGATATGTGTATCATATCAAATGTTGCAGATGGTCAAAATCAATGCCTGTATTATGTGAAGTTTTAACATTTCACTGTCTTGTCCTCATCAGAAACAACACATTTTATCATTAAGATATGTGTGTCATATCAAATGTTGCAGATGGTCAAAATCAATGCCTGTATTATGTGTAGTTTTAACTTATTTCACAGTCTTGTCCTCATCAGAAACAACACATTTTTATCATTAAGATATGTGTGTCATATCAAATGTTGCAGATGGTCAAAATCAGGGCCTGTATTATGTGTAGTTTTAACTTATTTCACTGTCTTGTCCTCATCAGAAACAACACATTTTTATCATTAAGATATGTGTGTCATATCAAATGTTGCAGATGGTCAAAATCAATGCCTGTATTATGTGTAGTTTTAACTTATTTCACTGTCTTGTCCTCATCAGAAACAACACATTTTTATCATTAAGATATGTGTGTCATATCAAATGTTGCAGATGGTCAAAATCAATGCCTGTATTATGTGTAGTTTTAACTTATTTCACTGTCTTGTCCTCATCAGAAACAACACATTTTTATCATTAAGATATGTGTGTCATATCAAATGTTGCAGATGGTCAAAATCAATGCCTGTATTATGTGTAGTTTTAACTTATTTCACTGTCTTGTCCTCATCAGAAACAACACGTTTTTATCATTAAGATATGTGTGTCATATCAAATGTTGCAGATGGTCAAAATCAATGCCTGTATTATGTGTAGTTTTAACTTATTTCACTGTCTTGTCCTCATCAGAAACAACACATTTTTATCATTAAGATATGTGTGTCATATCAAATGTTGCAGATGGTCAAAATCAATGCCTGTATTATGTGTAGTTTTAACTTATTTCACTGTCTTGTCCTCATCAGAAACAACACATTTTTATCATTAAGATATGTGTGTCATATCAAATGTTGCAGATGGTCAAAATCAATGCCTGTATTATGTGTAGTTTTAACTTATTTCACTGTCTTGTCCTCATCAGAAACAACACATTTTTTATCATTAAGATATGTGTGTCATATCAAATGTTGCAGATGGTCAAAATCAATGCCTGTATTATGTGTAGTTTTAACTTATTTCACTGTCTTGTCCTCATCAGAAACAACACATTTTTATCATTAAGATATGTGTGTCATATCAAATGTTGCAGATGGTCAAAATCAATGCCTGTATTATGTGAAGTTTTAACTTATTTCACTGTCTTGTCCTCATCAGAAACAACACATTTTTATCATTAAGATATGTGTGTCATATCAAATGTTGCAGATGGTCAAAATCAATGCCTGTATTATGTGTAGTTTTAACTTATTTCACTGTCTTGTCCTCATCAGAAACAACACATTTTTATCATTAAGATATGTGTGTCATATCAAATGTTGCAGATGGTCAAAATCAATGCCTGTATTATGTGAAGTTTTAACATTTCACTGTCTTGTCCTCATCAGAAACAACACATTTTTATCATTAAGATATGTATGTCATATCAAATGTTGCAGATGGTCAAAATCAATGCCTGTATTATGTGAATTTTTATCATTTCACTGTCTTGTCCTCATCAGAAACAACACATTTTTATCATTAAGATATGTGTGTCATATCAAATGTTGCAGATGGTCAAAATCAATGCCTGTATTATGTGAAGTTTTAACATTTCACTGTCTTGTCCTCATCAGAAACAACACATTTTTATCATTAAGATATGTGTGTCATATCAAATGTTGCAGATGGTCAAAATCAATGCCTGTATTATGTGTAGTTTTAACTTATTTCACTGTCTTGTCCTCATCAGAAACAACACATTTTTATCATTAAGATATGTGTGTCATATCAAATGTTGCAGATGGTCAAAATCAATGCCTGTATTATGTGTAGTTTTAACTTATTTCACTGTCTTGTCCTCATCAGAAACAACACATTTTTATCATTAAGATATGTGTGTCATATCAAATGTTGCAGATGGTCAAAATCAATGCCTGTATTATGTGTAGTTTTAACTTATTTCACTGTCTTGTCCTCATCAGAAACAACACATTTTTATCATTAAGATATGTGTGTCATATCAAATGTTGCAGATGGTCAAAATCAATGCCTGTATTATGTGTAGTTTTAACTTATTTCACTGTCTTGTCCTCATCAGAAACAACACATTTTTATCATTAAGATATGTGTGTCATATCAAATGTTGCAGATGGTCAAAATCACATCAGAAACAACACATTTTTATCATTAAGATATGTGTGTCATATCAAATGTTGCAGATGGTCAAAATCAATGCCTGTATTATGTGAAGTTTTAACATTTCACTGTCTTGTCCTCATCAGAAACAACACATTTTTATCATTAAGATATGTGTGTCATATCAAATGTTGCAGATGGTCAAAATCAATGCCTGTATTATGTGAAGTTTTAACTTATTTCACTGTCTTGTCCTCATCAGAAACAACACATTTTTATCATTAAGATATGTGTGTCATATCAAATGTTGCAGATGGTCAAAATCAATGCCTGTATTATGTGTAGTTTTAACTTATTTCACTGTCTTGTCCTCATCAGAAACAACACATTTTTATCATTAAGATATGTGTGTCATATCAAATGTTGCAGATGGTCAAAATCAATGCCTGTATTATGTGTAGTTTTAACTTATTTCACTGTCTTGTCCTCATCAGAAACAACACATTTTTATCATTAAGATATGTGTGTCATATCAAATGTTGCAGATGGTCAAAATCAATGCCTGTATTATGTGAAGTTTTAACTTATTTCACTGTCTTGTCCTCATCAGAAACAACACATTTTTATCATTAAGATATGTGTGTCATATCAAATGTTGCAGATGGTCAAAATCAATGCCTGTATTATGTGAAGTTTTAACATTTCACTGTCTTGTCCTCATCAGAAACAACACATTTTTATCATTAAGATATGTGTGTCATATCAAATGTTGCAGATGGTCAAAATCAATGCCTGTATTATGTGAAGTTTTAACTTATTTCACTGTCTTGTCCTCATCAGAAACAACACATTTTTATCATTAAGATATGTATGTCATATCAAATGTTGCAGATGGTCAAAATCAATGCCTGTATTATGTGTAGTTTTAACTTATTTCACTGTCTTGTCCTCATCAGAAACAACACATTTTTATCATTAAGATATGTGTGTCATATCAAATGTTGCAGATGGTCAAAATCAATGCCTGTATTATGTGAAGTTTTAACTTATTTCACTGTCTTGTCCTCATCAGAAACAACACATTTTTATCATTAAGATATGTGTGTCATATCAAATGTTGCAGATGGTCAAAATCAATGCCTGTATTATGTGTAGTTTTAACTTATTTCACTGTCTTGTCCTCATCAGAAACAACACATTTTTATCATTAAGATATGTGTGTCATATCAAATGTTGCAGATGGTCAAAATCAATGCCTGTATTATGTGTAGTTTTAACTTATTTCACTGTCTTGTCCTCATCAGAAACAACACATTTTTATCATTAAGATATGTGTGTCATATCAAATGTTGCAGATGGTCAAAATCAATGCCTGTATTATGTGAAGTTTTAACTTATTTCACTGTCTTGTCCTCATCAGAAACAACACATTTTTATCATTAAGATATGTGTGTCATATCAAATGTTGCAGATGGTCAAAATCAATGCCTGTATTATGTGTAGTTTTAACTTATTTCACTGTCTTGTCCTCATCAGAAACAACACATTTTTATCATTAAGATATGTGTGTCATATCAAATGTTGCAGATGGTCAAAATCAATGCCTGTATTATGTGTAGTTTTAACTTATTTCACTGTCTTGTCCTCATCAGAAACAACACATTTTTATCATTAAGATATGTGTGTCATATCAAATGTTGCAGATGGTCAAAATCAATGCCTGTATTATGTGAAGTTTTAACATTTCACTGTCTTGTCCTCATCAGAAACAACACATTTTTATCATTAAGATATGTGTGTCATATCAAATGTTGCAGATGGTCAAAATCAATGCCTGTATTATGTGTAGTTTTAACTTATTTCACTGTCTTGTCCTCATCAGAAACAACACATTTTTATCATTAAGATATGTGTGTCATATCAAATGTTGCAGATGGTCAAAATCAGTGCGTGTATTATGTGAAGTTTTAACATTTCACTGTCTTGTCCTCATCAGAAACAACACATTTTTATCATTAAGATATGTGTGTCATATCAAATGTTGCAGATGGTCAAAATCAATGCCTGTATTATGTGAAGTTTTAACATTTCACTGTCTTGTCCTCATCAGAAACAACACATTTTTATCATTAAGAGATATGTGTGTCATATCAAATGTTGCAGATGGTCAAAATCAATGCCTGTATTATGTGTAGTTTTAACTTATTTACATGTCTTGTCCTCATCAGAAACAACACATTTTTATCATTAAAGATATGTGTGTCCTATCAAATGTTGCAGATGGTCAAAATCAATGCCTGTATTATGTGTAGTTTTAACTTATTTCACTGTCTTGTCCTCATCAGAAACAACACATTTTTATCATTAAGATATGTGTTGTCATATCAAATGTTGCAGATGGTCAAAATCAATGCCTGTATTATGTGTAGTTTTAACTTATTTCACTGTCTTGTCCTCATCAGAAACAACACATTTTTATCATTAAGATATGTGTGTCATATCAAATGTTGCAGATGGTCAAAATCAATGCCTGTATTATGTGTAGTTTTAACTTATTTCACTGTCTTGTCCTCATCAGAAACAACACATTTTTATCATTAAGATATGTGTGTCATATCAAATGTTGCAGATGGTCAAAATCAATGCCTGTATTATGTGTAGTTTTTAACTTATTTCACTGTCTTGTCCTCATCAGAAACAACACATTTTTATCATTAAGATATGTGTGTCATATCAAATGTTGCAGATGGTCAAAATCAATGCCTGTATTATGTGTAGTTTTAACTTATTTCACTGTCTTGTCCTCATCAGAAACAACACATTTTTATCATTAAGATATGTGTGTCATATCAAATGTTGCAGATGGTCAAAATCAATGCCTGTATTATGTGTAGTTTTAACTTATTTCACTGTCTTGTCCTCATCAGAAACAACACATTTTTATCATTAAGATATGTGTGTCATATCAAATGTTGCAGATGGTCAAAATCAATGCCTGTATTATGTGAAGTTTTAACATTTCACTGTCTTGTCCTCATCAGAAGCAACGCATTTTTATCATTAAGATATGTGTGTCATATCAAATGTTGCAGATGGTCAAAATCAATGCCTGTATTATGTGTAGTTTTAACTTATTTCACTGTCTTGTCCTCATCAGAAACAACACATTTTTATCATTAAGATATGTGTGTCATATCAAATGTTGCAGATGGTCAAAATCAATGCCTGTATTATGTGTAGTTTTAACTTATTTCACTGTCTTGTCCTCATCAGAAACAACACATTTTTTATCATTAAGATATGTATGTTCATATCAAATGTTGCAGATGGTCAAAATCAATGCCTGTATTATGTGTAGTTTTAACTTATTTCACTGTCTTGTCCTCATCAGAAACAACACATTTTTATCATTAAGATATGTGTGTCATATCAAATGTTGCAGATGGTCAAAATCAATGCCTGTATTATGTGTAGTTTTAACTTATTTCACTGTCTTGTCCTCATCAGAAACAACACATTTTTATCATTAAGATATGTGTGTCATATCAAATGTTGCAGATGGTCAAAATCAATGCCTGTATTATGTGAAGTTTTAACTTATTTCACTGTCTTGTCCTCATCAGAAACAACACATTTTTATCATTAAGATATGTGTGTCATATCAAATGTTGCAGATGGTCAAAATCAATGCCTGTATTATGTGAAGTTTTAACATTTCACTGTCTTGTCCTCATCAGAAACAACACATTTTTATCATTAAGATATGTGTGTCATATCAAATGTTGCAGATGGTCAAAATCAATGCCTGTATTATGTGTAGTTTTAACTTATTTCACTGTCTTGTCCTCATCAGAAAACTACACATTTTTATCATTAAGATATGTGTGTCATATCAAATGTTGCAGATGGTCAAAATCAATGCCTGTATTATGTGTAGTTTTAACTTATTTCACTGTCTTGTCCTCATCAGAAACAACACATTTTTATCATTAAGATATGTGTGTCATATCAAATGTTGCAGATGGTCAAAATCAATGCCTGTATTATGTGTAGTTTTAACTTATTTCACTGTCTTGTCCTCATCAGAAAACACACATTTTTATCATTAAGATATGTGTGTCATATCAAATGTTGCAGATGGTCAAAATCAATGCCTGTATTATGTGTAGTTTTAACTTATTTCACTGTCTTGTCCTCATCAGAAACAACACATTTTTATCATTAAGATATGTGTGTCATATCAAATGTTGCAGATGGTCAAAATCAATGCCTGTATTATGTGTAGTTTTAACTTATTTCACTGTCTTGTCCTCATCAGAAACAACACATTTTTATCATTAAGATATGTGTGTCATATCAAATGTTGCAGATGGTCAAAATCAATGCCTGTATTATGTGTAGTTTTAACTTATTTCACTGTCTTGTCCTCATCAGAAACAACACGTTTTTTATCATTAAGATATGTGTGTCATATCAAATGTTGCAGATGGTCAAAATCAATGCCTGTATTATGTGAAGTTTTAACATTTCACTGTCTTGTCCTCATCAGAAACAACACATTTTTATCATTAAGATATGTGTGTCATATCAAATGTTGCAGATGGTCAAAATCAATGCCTGTATTATGTGAAGTTTTAACATTTCACTGTCTTGTCCTCATCAGAAACAACACATTTTTATCATTAAGATATGTGTGTCATATCAAATGTTGCAGATGGTCAAAATCAATGCCTGTATTATGTGAAGTTTTAACATTTCACTGTCTTGTCCTCATCAGAAACAACACATTTTTTATCATTAAGATATGTGTGTCATATCAAATGTTGCAGATGGTCAAAATCAATGCCTGTATTATGTGTAGTTTTAACTTATTTCACTGTCTTGTCCTCATCAGAAACAACACATTTTTATCATTAAGATATGTGTGTCATATCAAATGTTGCAGATGGTCAAAATCAATGCCTGTATTATGTGTAGTTTTAACTTATTTCACTGTCTTGTCCTCATCAGAAACAACACATTTTTATCATTAAGATATGTGTGTCATATCAAATGTTGCAGATGGTCAAAATCAATGCCTGTATTATGTGTAGTTTTAACTTATTTCACTGTCTTGTCCTCATCAGAAAGTGCTTGTCCTCATCAGAAACAACACATTTTTATCATTAAGATATGTGTGTCATATCAAATGTTGCAGATGGTCAAAATCAATGCCTGTATTATGTGTAGTTTTAACTTATTTCACTGTCTTGTCCTCATCAGAAACAACACATTTTTATCATTAAGATATGTGTGTCATATCAAATGTTGCAGATGGTCAAAATCAATGCCTGTATTATGTGTAGTTTTAACTTATTTCACTGTCTTGTCCTCATCAGAAACAACACATTTTTATCATTAAGATATGTGTGTCATATCAAATGTTGCAGATGGTCAAAATCAATGCCTGTATTATGTGTAGTTTTAACTTATTTCACTGTCTTGTCCTCATCAGAAACAACACATTTTTATCATTAAGATATGTTTGTCATATCAAATGTTGCAGATGGTCAAAATCAATGCCTGTATTATGTGTAGTTTTAACTTATTTCACTGTCTTGTCCTCATCAGAAACAACACATTTTTATCATTAAGATATGTGTGTCATATCAAATGTTGCAGATGGTCAAAATCAATGCCTGTATTATGTGTAGTTTTAACTTATTTCACTGTCTTGTCCTCATCAGAAACAACACATTTTTATCATTAAGATATGTGTGTCATATCAAATGTTGCAGATGGTCAAAATCAATGCCTGTATTATGTGAAGTTTTAACTTATTTCACTGTCTTGTCCTCATCAGAAACAACACATTTTTATCATTAAGATATGTATGTCATATCAAATGTTGCAGATGGTCAAAATCAATGCCTGTATTATGTGTAGTTTTAACTTATTTCACTGTCTTGTCCTCATCAGAAACAACACATTTTTTATCATTAAGATATGTGTGTCATATCAAATGTTGCAGATGGTCAAAATCAATGCCTGTATTATGTGTAGTTTTAACTTATTTCACTGTCTTGTCCTCATCAGAAACAACACATTTTTATCATTAAGATATGTGTGTCATATCAAATGTTGCAGATGGTCAAAATCAATGCCTGTATTATGTGTAGTTTTAACTTATTTCACTGTCTTGTCCTCGACAGAAAAACTACACATTTTTATCATTAAGATATGTGTGTCATATCAAATGTTGCAGATGGTCAAAATCAATGCCTGTATTATGTGTAGTTTTAACTTATTTCACTGTCTTGTCCTCATCAGAAACAACACATTTTTATCATTAAGATATGTGTGTCATATCAAATGTTGCAGATGGTCAAAATCAATGCCTGTATTATGTGGAGTTTACAGATTTCACTGTCTTGTCCTCATCAGAAACAACACATTTTTATCATTAAGATATGTATGTCATATCAAATGTTGCAGATGGTCAAAATCAATGCCTGTATTATGTGAAGTTTTAACATTTCACTGTCTTGTCCTCATCAGAAACAACACATTTTTATCATTAAGATATGTGTGTCATATCAAATGTTGCAGATGGTCAAAATCAATGCCTGTATTATGTGAAGTTTTAACATTTCACTGTCTTGTCCTCATCAGAAACAACACATCCAAACAATGTTTTTTATCATTAAGATATGTGTGTCATATCAAATGTTGCAGATGGTCAAAATCAATGCCTGTATTATGTGTAGTTTTAACTTATTTCACTGTCTTGTCCTCATCAGAAACAACACATTTTTATCATTAAGATATGTTTTTTATATCAAATGTTGCAGATGGTCAAAATCAATGCCTGTATTATGTGTAGTTTTAACTTATTTCACTGTCTTGTCCTCATCAGAAACAACACATTTTTATCATTAAGATATGTGTGTCATATCAAATGTTGCAGATGGTCAAAATCAATGCCTGTATTATGTGTAGTTTTAACTTATTTCACTGTCTTGTCCTCATCAGAAACAACACATTTTTATCATTAAGATATGTGTGTCATATCAAATGTTGCAGATGGTCAAAATCAATGCCTTTATTATGTTGAAGTTTTAACATTTTTATTTCACTGTCTTGTCCTCATCAGAAACAACACATTTTTATCATTAAGATATGTGTGTCATATCAACTGATGCAGATGGTCAACATCAATGCCTGTATTATGTGTCGGTTTACCTTATTTCCCTGTTTTGTCCTCATCAGAAACAACACATTTTTATCATTAAGATATGTGTGTCATATCAAATGTTGCAGATGGTCAAAATCAATGCCTGTATTATGTGTAGTTTTAACTTATTTCACTGTCTTGTCCTCATCAGAAACAACACATTTTTATCATTAAGATATGTGTGTCATATCAAATGTTGCAGATGGTCAAAATCAATGCCTGTATTATGTGAAGTTTCAACATTTCACTGTCTTGTCCTCATCAGAAACAACACATTTTTATCATTAAGATATGTGTGTCATATCAAATGTTGCAGATGGTCAAAATCAATGCCTGTATTATGTGTAGTTTTAACTTATTTCACTGTCTTGTCCTCATCAGAAACAACACATTTTTATCATTAAGATATGTGTGTCATATCAAATGTTGCAGATGGTCAAAATCAATGCCTGTATTATGTGTAGTTTTAACTTATTTCACTGTCTTGTCCTCATCAGAAACAACACATTTTTATCATTAAGATATGTGTGTCATATCAAATGTTGCAGATGGTCAAAATCAATGCCTGTATTATGTGTAGTTTTAACATTTCACTGTCTTGTCCTCATCAGAAACAACACATTTTTATCATTAAGATATGTGTGTCATATCAAATGTTGCAGATGGTCAAAATCAATGCCTGTATTATGTGAAGTTTTAACATTTCACTGTCTTGTCCTCATCAGAAACAACACATTTTTATCATTAAGATATGTATGTCATATCAAATGTTGCAGATGGTCAAAATCAATGCCTGTATTATGTGAAGTTTTAACATTTCACTGTCTTGTCCTCATCAGAAACAACACATTTTTATCATTAAGATATGTGTGTCATATCAAATGTTGCAGATGGTCAAAATCAATGCCTGTATTATGTGAAGTTTTAACATTTCACTGTCTTGTCCTCATCAGAAACAACACATTTTTATCATTAAGATATGTGTGTCATATCAAATGTTGCAGATGGTCAAAATCAATGCCTGTATTATGTGTAGTTTTTAACTTATTTCACAGTCTTGTCCTCATCAGAAACAACACATTTTTATCATTAAGATATGTGTGTCATATCAAATGTTGCAGATGGTCAAAATCAATGCCTGTATTATGTGTAGTTTTAACTTATTTCACTGTCTTGTCCTCATCAGAAACAACACATTTTTATCATTAAGATATGTGTGTCATATCAAATGTTGCAGATGGTCAAAATCAATGCCTGTATTATGTGTAGTTTTAACTTATTTCACTGTCTTGTCCTCATCAGAAACAACACATTTTTATCATTAAGATATGTGTGTCATATCAAATGTTGCAGATGGTCAAAATCAATGCCTGTATTATGTGTAGTTTTAACTTATTTCACTGTCTTGTCCTCATCAGAAACAACACATTTTTATCATTAAGATATGTGTGTCATATCAAATGTTGCAGATGGTCAAAATCAATGCCTGTATTATGTGTAGTTTTAACTTATTTCACTGTCTTGTCCTCATCAGAAACAACACATTTTTATCATTAAGATATGTTTTTTATATCAAATGTTGCAGATGGTCAAAATCAATGCCTGTATTATGTGTAGTTTTAACTTATTTCACTGTCTTGTCCTCATCAGAAACAACACATTTTTATCATTAAGATATGTATGTCATATCAAATGTTGCAGATGGTCAAAATCAATGCCTGTATTATGTGTAGTTTTAACTTATTTCACTGTCTTGTCCTCATCAGAAACAACACATTTTTATCATTAAGATATGTGTGTCATATCAAATGTTGCAGATGGTCAAAATCAATGCCTGTATTATGTGAAGTTTTAACTTATTTCACTGTCTTGTCCTCATCAGAAACAACACATTTTTATCATTAAGATATGTGTGTCATATCAAATGTTGCAGATGGTCAAAATCAATGCCTGTATTATGTGTAGTTTTAACTTATTTCACTGTCTTGTCCTCATCAGAAACAACACATTTTTATCATTAAGATATGTGTGTCATATCAAATGTTGCAGATGGTCAAAATCAGTGCCTGTATTATGTGAAGTTTTAACATTTCACTGTCTTGTCCTCATCAGAAACAACACATTTTTATCATTAAGATATGTATGTCATATCAAATGTTGCAGATGGTCAAAATCAATGCCTGTATTATGTGAAGTTTTAACATTTCACTGTCTTGTCCCTCATCAGAAACAACACATTTTTATCATTAAGATATGTGTGTCATATCAAATTTTGCAGATGGTCAAAATCAATGCCTGTATTATGTGAAGTTTTAACATTTCACTGTCTTGTCCTCATCAGAAACAACACGTTTTTATCATTAAGATATGTGTGTCATATCAAAATGTTGCAGATGGTCAAAATCAATGCCCTGTATTATGTGTAGTTTTAAACTTATTTCACTGTCTTGTCCTCATCAGAAAACAACACATTTTTTATCATTAAGAATGTGTGTCATATCAAACTGTTGCAGATGGTCAAAATCAGTGCCTGTTATTATGTGGAGTTTTTTTAACTTATTTTCACTGTCTTTTGTCCTCATCAGAAAACAACACATTTTTTATCATTAAGATATGTGTGTCACTATCAAATGTTGCAGGCGTTGGTCAAAATCAATGCCTGTATTATGTGAAGTAGTTTTAACTTATTTCACAGTCGTCCTCATCAGAAACAAAACACAGTTTTATCATTAAAGATATGTGTGTCATATCTAATGTTGCAGATGGTCAAAATCAGTTGGCCTTTAATATGTGAAGTTTCAACATTATTTCTCTGTCTTGTCTTCAATCAGAAACAACA